>JADDOH010015365.1:0-62758 GCA_016648135.1 Agrypnia vestita
AGAGTATGACACGCAATCAGCGGGCGGTTCAGACAACACGCAAGTGTCACTGCACCAAATTACGCGGTCGTGACATTTTTATATTATTATTTTATTAAATTTAGTTTAAGAAGTGGAATACTTCTTGACATTTATCGAGAAATCATAGCTACGGTTGCTGGGATATATTTTGTGGATGCCTGCAGATAGACTGCCAAAGCGGATATTGCAGGCAAGACCAGAAGTCAAAAGACCAAGGGTCCATCCTAAGAGGAGCTGGCGGAAACAGTTGGATGCTGCAAAGCGAGGTTGCAACTAAATTAGGCTGACGTGGAGAGCTAGGAAGTCCGAAATAGGAAGAATCGAAACCTCCTATGCGGTACAGGGACTCCGACTCAATAGGATAAGGAGTAGAAGAAGAATAAAAAGAAGAAACCAATAGAGTAATAAAAAAAAGAAAGTCAATTTAAAAAAAAGGTTTTTAAGTCAAATTAAGTCAATTAAAAAAATACACCTAATATTTTTTTTCAAAGGCTCTGACGTCACCTACTATTTCTTCGATTTCATCGCCTGTCTTTTCAGTGAGCCCAAATATTTGTAAACACGCGCGATATTGTAGTTACAGTCTTAAACTTTCGCAGTCCAAAGAAAGGAGACGCGACGAGAAATGGATTACTTGCGTGTCAGTCAATTTGCAAAAGAGTTTCGGCATTCGACTTTTTGCAATAGTTCCCCACCCCCCGTCCGCCCCTGCGAGACGACAGCCGTGGAGCATTCAGACACGACCCCAAAGCGTAAATGGAGGGTTAAAGTTTAAAAAGGTCTCATGTTGCAAAAGTGAATGAATGTTGTTAGGTTTGACTGTTGTTTGATCGGTAGTTCGCTTATAATTAAAAATGTTGGTATTATTTCATTTTACACATATTCCAAAATCACTTTAATATTATTCTTAAAATTGTGCACATAGGTATTTCTTATTTTATTTATTTTTTAACAGACTATTATTGCAAAGTATAAATATTTTATGAACATTTGGAATATGATATAATTACAAATACATTTTTATGATTAATTTATAATAAATATGTAATGTGTTACTGATAAAATAAATTCTATATATCAGAAAAAAATACTTAAGGACTGTCGCAAATCAATAAATACAATTTAGGAATATGTTCCAGATTAACTTTTAGTTGAACAATACATAATACACTTTTTATGATAAATAATTTAGTAATGATATCACAAAATATAAATAATATTCAGGAAAAAATAAAAATTATCTCAAATCGATAAATTCATTCAATTTAGGAATGAGTCCTAGATTAACAAGTTTTTACACGATACACAATACACTTATAAATATACACACATGTAACTCTAACATAAGCAAAAATTTTTCTTCAATTTTAGCCTATGTATGTAAAATTTACATAACACAAATTTTCTAAGCTCTATCTTTTAATTGAACTTTTTTAATTCATTATTACATTTCTTATTTCCTCTGGCATTCCAATAAAGATCATACATAATAGATTTTTGGGCTATAGACTTAGATTGTCTTTAGATATGGAATATATAGAATAGGAATGATATAGTTATGGAATGTCAGTTTTATTCTATCTCTTTCTCTTGTTTTATGTCTTATTGTGTTTTACGTTGTGGAAATCCTTTTTTGAGTAATAATATATTAAAACACTATTTTTATTTTTCCTATTTTGTCCATGTTATCTCATTCGCACCTTTCCCGCACTTCAACTAAAGACGTAACCCATACACCAGATGCACAAGCCCATAGACTTCAGTCTACGCGTACTTGAAGAAGGAAACGGATGTTTCTTAAACATGTAGTGATACACTCGTATCAAATAAAAGTATTACAGTAATCTATATATTGATAGCGCTTAAGACGCATCGAGTAATGCGTTGCGAGTATGATTGCTCCAAAAACGCAGTACGCAGCGCGTGTCAATATAAGTTTCAAAAAATAAACAATTCGCATGAAAGGCAATGAAGGGGACCCACCGCACACCCTGAGCCGTTCTACGCGCAAAAGCGTCCATATCGGCCCAGCATGTTCGCCGCCTAGTTGGCATTATTATATGCTAAATGCAACATGCAGAGACGAAAACCGGGCGAGTCGGTCGCGCAAAACCTTCATTGGTACGTGCATAAGTAATGTTTAGTTCTAAAATGATTATACAGTACATAATACCAATAATAATAAAATAAAAATAAAATAAAAACACCCAAAAAAGGCGCAGGACGTAGAAAAATCCACCCCTCCGTGGAAAGAAAAAGACATAAAGAAAAAAAAAAAGATTCGTGACCAAAAAATCATCACCGACGGTTCAAACACTGATTCAGAAATAACTACGGAGCAGGGCCCCGTAAAATCTCCCAGCAGGACATCCAAGTCCCATCAAAGTCTTTAAGCAGTCTAAAGTTAAACTCATTTTTCACCAGGTCGACATTTGTGGGACGCCAACCTGTGCATACGAAAAGCAGCAGCCAACGGGCGATAGCTAATTGCAGACGCTAATAGACGCGCAGCGGCCACTACCGGACCCGCAACGGCCAGGATAGCCGGTCGCCAATTGCAGACACCAACTAATTATTTTTCTGTTATTCTACACTGGTCAAAAAGTGGTTAACTAAATGAAGAGAAAGGAAGCTGAAAACGAAACAAGAGAGATGCGGAAAGCGCACTTAAAAAAATAAAATTAATTGAAAACATTAAAAATTACAGCTGTAATTCATAAATTTTAAAGCTATATTCAAATCACATCGTATATAATTTATTATCCAATCAAAAGGAAGTTGACCGTGCACGAATGAGAATTGCACAACACAGAAACAGGTGTCAGTGTTAAAGGAGGCCTATTCCTAAAGATGGGTACAAAACGGCTGATGAAGATTAACATACCTCTCGCCTACCTGCTTACACTGATTAATGTGTATTTTTTTATGAATTTTTGTTAAATATAACATTAAATGCAACACCTGTAAAGGGGTGACCTTTAAAAAATTTTGTCTCATTTAATTTTATTTTCTTTCAAGTCAATCAAATTATTATATTAAACCAAATAACATCGATATCTTTGATATGTTGTAAGATTAAAATCAGAATAACATATTTCGTAATAAATTCTTTTTAACTTTCATGACTTTTTCACTTTTATGATAGAAACATTAATAAAGTCGTTAAATGAAAATAAAAGAGGGATGTATAGTTTTAATTAGCTGTTAAAAAATTTCAATTGGCTAATTTTTTATATTTAATTATCAATTAAATTTTATCGACAACCAACCACTGCATTTCTGTTAAAAATTTTATTACATTTTTATTATTGTGTTTCGGCGTTTTTCATTTAGACTCATAAATTATGAAAAACAAAATTAGTTCGCGTAAATGTCAAGAGAGTTAAATAAAAAAAGAACAACATAAAACACAGCGGTTAACATTGCTATACGAACGTAATTACATAATCTACGTTTACTTTAACGTGCTGAAAAATCGTAAAACTTAGCTTAAAACAACACAAGTTTAAACGCGAGACAAGGATCATTAAAAAAATTAATAAGACTTTACACTGCGTCGGAAATAATTCAGAACGTCATGGAATTTTTAATATTTCAACAATTTTTACGATTTTCCTTTGTTGGTTGAGTTTAATTTAACAGTCATAAGAACTAACGATGCATACGCGTGTCAGCAACACATGCGGACAACACTTAGTGCAATATACCTGCTGCAGATATGGAAGCACGTGAGACCAGGTAATTTAGGAAATTAATTACGAGGAGCCGGGTACAAAGCAGTTGCAGAGGTCCTCCAACCTACATTATTGGAGATCCGATTTTCATACAAAAAATCATGCAAATCATATATGTATATATGATTGTATATGCAAATCAAACATTATTTTTATAAATACCTGAGATACCTACCTACTCTTAAAATGTATAATTTTATTTTATACTTTGTAAATAATGTAATGTAGGGGTATAAAAGTAAAGGCAGCAGTACAAGGTGTTTTTGAGATAAATATTACACAAAAATTAATCTGAATCTTCATGGAAATTTTTTTTAAAAGCAATTGTCAACTCAGTTAAACACGTGTATTAACAAATATTTAACTTATTTTTATATATATGCTCTGTTTGAGATTTTCGCGAGCGCTATTGTATGGATCAAAAGTAGTTTCTGGAATATCTCGCGTATCCTGTAAATGGTCTCCCTGAGAAGACCTAGGCCGATGTTTCGACACGGTATCACGTGCCATTATCAAGGCTAAGAAGGCCTCAAAAGTTACGGACTAGCCGTACTTGTTCGCGGGTGACATGAAAATCTCCCACCAATAAGCCTTAAACTGATTTGGATACTTGATTTTGAGAAGGACTGAGACATATTTCCTATAAAATCTCGAATTCAGTACATTCTAAATTACTCGTAATCCTCGGTGAGTGAACTAAAAATTTTTTTTTTCATTTTTTGGATATTTCTACCTTTGCTTTTATACATCTCATAAAGATATTGCTTTTATACCTTTCATTTACGTATTGTACAGGTAATACGTGTAACACCCGTATAAGTTAAATTTGCACGCATTAAAAACTATTGTTACGTGTTGATTCGTCCCAACAAGTTTAAATAAAATAAACAGCGCATCACTTCTCCCAGCATAACCGCCAAATTTCAAAGAAATGTGGTACTATTTGATTATGAGGAAACGCGAAATGAATCAGCCGCAAGAAATGACAACTAAAAAGATATTCGCACATTACAGATCCCTTTTTGCGTCGGCAAACAGACAAATGTCAGTGCAGCAGCGACATTTATCGAGCTTTGCAGATACAGATATCAAAAATCATCTGGAAGATTTCGCCAGATAGACATAATAAAGTTAAAAACAGATTTATTCTAGATAACTTCATGGTGTAAAATTTTTCGTCGCATGATGCGCTCGTAATTTTTGCATTCTAAAATTTCACGCCCTAGAGAAGTATTACTTCAACAAGGCTTAAACGCACCTACAGAAGCTTGTTTTAAAATAATATTTTTTTAATATTTATTAAATTAAGGAATTCGTGCTAGTTAGGTGTATGAATCCAGAATAATAACTAATTATTTATTATTATTTATAACTTAAATGAGATAATATTATATTATGGTCCAGCAATATACTCACAGTTGAAGTGCTCGTATCAAAATTAACGTAATATGTATAGCATGCAAACTAGTAAGCCATATAAATGTCATGCCAGAATGTGATGGTAATGGAAAAAACTAACCCATAAAAACCGAATTTTTATTATACTCACTTTTTCATTTGTATTTTTTCCAATTTGATATTCTATCAATATATTCCTCTTGCTTTAAGTTCACGTGGAAAATCTACTCCATGTATATTATTATCCTTAAAACTTATGGAATATTGAAAACGTAATGATTGCTATAGGGGGGCACGGCGTCGGCGAAACCGTCTGATCGGACCCACGGCTCGAGTCAGAGTAGTTGAAACAGAATTCGCGCCTTCTCCACGCGTCGGGCTCCTTTCTCATTTGTATGGTTTCCAATTTGAAAAAACCGTTAAAATTTCGAAAAGTCCAAAATTATACTATAATAATTTTTAAAAAATTAAACTAAAATTTATTTGATAATTTTTATCGTCGCCACGAGTTTGCTTGTAAAGTTACAGCTCGATTGGATTACGGGAAAAGGGTTAAAAATCGATCCAAAGTTTTTTCGGCAGACAAGCAGACGCTACGAGCTAAAAGAAAGGGAGTAAAAACTAACCCATAAAAACCAAGTTTTTATTATACTCCATTTCTCATTGAATCAGGTTTCATGCCTACTGTACGCGTCGGGATCATTACTCATATTTACTGATTCGAAAATGACAATTTCGAAAAATCCAAAATTATACTATACTTGTTAAAAAATTTTGTCAGACCATTTTTATCGTCGCCACGAGTCTGCCTGAAAAGTTTCATCTCGATTGGATTATGGAAAAAGGGTTTTTCCGGCAGACAACTAACCGCAGACGCTGCGAATTAAAAGTAAGGTAGTAAAAATACTTTAAAATAATCAAATCATTGTGCATTTTTAACCTTGGTACTTAGTCTCGTAGGTTTTATTCATGTATTTAATGATAATATGACATAAAACTTATATTAACTGACAGAGAATCGAAGATGCACAAAAATTTTATTCTCCACGTCCATCACTCAAGTTCCCATTTCCCACTTTTTCAATTACTTTTGAGAAATACTAAACTACGATACTATATTATATTATCGTTAAGCGATGATATATTATATTATAATTTTCGATATAAAGTATCACCCAAGTCAAGTCTGGTGCATTTTATAACTCTGAACCATTACACTAAATTATTGAAGAGGTTCATAAAAATCTCGTTGTTGAATATTTTAAGAAAGTGGTTTGGTATAAAAAGAACAAAACCCTGAAATATTTAATAAAATACTACACAATTTGTTACACTCACAAATACATTTAATCATTAGCCTTGTTATCAAGTTGTTCAAAGGATCCGGGACATCTCAGTAACAAGTAATTAAGTGGTGGTTAATCGAACATATTAGTAGTCAACTCCTTGGCTGTCCATTTCTCCAAAGGTTTGCTGGGCGATAGCAAACTTATTATTATATGGGATTATTATTGACAAATTTTCTGGTGAATATGTAATTTGGCAACTGTCAATGGGAATGATCGGATATTGGTAACTTTAAATTTGTTTAAAATATTTGTATATTCTAGTGTACATAAAGTAATTAAGATGTAATGTGATGTAATGTGATGTAACTATGATATACTCGTAAAAAATACAATTAGGTACCTACAATATATTATTTTAATAAATATAGACAATTATAATTCTTGAATAGGTTAGGTTAGGCAGAAATAGACCGACCGTCCGAGATAAAACTTTGCTTAAAATTGTTTGTACATGTAAATATTAGTTTCATTCTTCAATATTTTTGTTTTGTTCTTCATATTTCAATTTTACACAATAATTAAAACAAATAATTTTATTCTCTCTTTGGGAAGTTCTGTTTAAGGGCTTCAACAACGGCTATTAGAACCATTGTCATTTTAGGCAACAACACTACGTTTATTACGACTATTAAAATACACGAGTACATATCCACTTTCTCATAATATTATCTTAAATAAATATACTTATAAAGCTCATAGTACAACCATTGTAATAATATAACAAATATTATTTTAAAATGATACGATCTCCAAGTTTTTGTAAAAATATATCTCAATACTCGGATCTATTTCACCTTTCAACAACAAAAAAATTCAAAATTAGAAATAGGTAGGTACTCGAAAATTTTTTATTACACATCAATTCTTACTACCCATTAAATTAACATGCATTTTCCAGGATTATTTATTTTTCTTTATGTGGTTTATCCGTACAGCGAATGGACACCCACCGCATTCCTAGGACCGTTTTATGAGCGAAAGCTCCCATGTCGGCCCTACTCATACGTCGCCAGGTTGACAATTGTTTGGGACGTTGTCTAAAGGGCGACGGCGACGCCGCAAGTTTCAGGCCGCAAAAGTCCATTCACTGTTCCTCCTCCAGAACTCAACACAATTTATAAATATTTATTTATAAAAAATACAGAAAACAATATATGTAATCATCAAAAAATACAAAGTTTAAAATCTTATATTTTTATCCGTACAACGGACACTGGCTTCTATCATTTTATTTAAAGCGGCTCGGAATGGGCGTTTCTTCACTGGCCGACACGGCCCGGCACCAACAAGTAAATCTCTCTAAACTGAATATTTTCTCATTTAGTTTAGAGAGATTTACTTGCCGGTGCAGAGCCGTGTCGGGCCGTGTCAGCCAATGAAGAAACGCCCAATAGCTCTTCAGTCGACTGGCCAAACCACTGTTTTGGTTATTCAGCCATGATGTTCACATTTTTCCAGAGTCCCGACTTATTTTCGTGCATTATGAGTTGCGATATCTTGTAAATCTCTGGACGTCTCATATTATAGCACTTCTTAAAAAAAGCTGAATAGGTGTACATAAAGTATTACAAAACATCTAATCTATTACAACTTACTAAGGTACAAGAAGCCAATCAGTTGTCTAAAGAGAATCATATTATGTATGTGAAAGCAATTGGCTAATGATTTTGGGAGGTAGGTACTACCTTAATAAGGACGCCATATAAAATGCAAACTTATCAGGTACTATATTTTTGGCAGTGGCTGTAGCCTGGACAGCTTCAACAATGACCAGAATCACGGAAAAGAATCTTTGTTACGAATTAACGACGTATTTTAAACGTACAATTTTGTCATCATTGTTATTATCGACACAAATAAGAATAAAATATTTTTGTATCACTATCTATTCTTACAAATTGCAGTACACGTAATTCGTGTCACATAAATATTATTGCTAATTTAACTAAGCTAAATGCTTGTGCTAAGAAAGTAGGATTTACTTGGAGGTAGACGAAGTTCGGACCCCAATGATTAGATCATAATGGGAGTATCATAGTCACCTTATCAACAAAAATGTCGCCATTTTTCGTGAAATCTTCGACCAGTATTTATACGACTATTTGAACCAGTTATATTGTCACGTGCTGTTGCTGCGGGAGGAATTAATGAAAATGGTAGCATTTAATTACAGATTTATTAATCAATGATTATTCGCTTCGGTTTATTTCGTTACGTATAAACTTTTCTAGATTATTCGCTGTCTATTAATCGCTCGTTTGGTCACCCTGGTCTCCGCAGCCCGCGCGCGTCTTATTTATATCTGGCCGATGCTGGTATCAAACCTTCTAGGCGTTCCTAATATTTAGGAGATGATTCTCGTGGCTTCTAGATTCTTGTGGAATGTTTCAGATGCTTCCCGAAAGCCGTAGAACATTGGAGACCGTTCTCGATTCTTCGATAGTATTGTGACCATTTCAAACAACTGTCACTTGACAGGAATACGTGATACATTTTTAATTAAGTACTGTATAAAAATATTAAAATTATTTCATAGTATTTATATGGATTGAGAAATGAGTAAAAAGAGGTGGTTTTTTTGGGTTGGGGTGTAGGAGGTTGGGGCCCGAAATACGAGTGCGCCCAGGGGGCTGTAATTTGTTGCTGCGCCACTGATTTCAGGTGTTAATGAAGCACCCGATCACTCGACTTGAGTTGGACTCGGTAGCGAGCCGCTCGCTCTCCAAGGAAATCGCCCGCTTTCAATGCATCATTACTGCGATTCGTCACGGCCAATAACACCGCAGATTAGAACAGCTGATTGAAGAAACGTGTTAATGACGGCGGCGGGGCACGCGATGCGATCATCATCGCGGGACTAAACGAATCGAAAAGCTGACTCCGATACGAGCAACAGTCATTTACGGAACACGACGAAGATGGATGAGATTTGGGTGTGATTTTGTTTACGTAATTGGAATATGTTGTACCTAACTGGAAGTCATTCGCTACAAAAAAAATTCTAACGTTTATTCATTCTTAAGGTAGTTATTAATATACTTGTAAATTTACTAATATTTTATATTTTATTGCAGAAGCATTAATTTTCTGTATTAATGCAGAAATATAACATATACACGCATAAATATATATATTTTGGTTAACTCTCCTTTTAATATATTTATTATTTCTAAAAATATATTTACTCTATATTGTTTTCATCGAATTAATATTTATTGTTTTATATATTCTTCTATAATTTATTATTTTGCCTATGGAATCGCCTATTATAGACAATTAGTGTTGATGGCGCCAGAAAGAGAGGGCGACCGCGGAAGACGTGGCATGACCAGATCAACCAGATACTGGAAGATGGTCCCGTTAGAAGCCTCAACAACCGGCGAGCTTGCATGCGAAGATGCATGAATGTGGATGAGGCGAGAGTTTTATGTCAGGACAGAAGAGTGTGGCGCTCTATCCTCTCTGCCTACCCCCACGGGGAAACGGCGTGATGGTAAGTAAGTAAGTACGCTTTTTAAATTTAATTTTATTAATATATATTGTGTAAAATTATTATTTATATTTCTAATTTCTGTTATTGTTTTATTGTCTCCTTTAATACTACATTTATATTGTTCTTGATTATGTTTCTAAATAATTTTTGGTTCAAATTTGTATTTTTTTGTATATTATTTGTATTGTTTATCTACTTTGTACAAATTATAAAGTAAGAAGCTTTAGAGCTGTATATATGTAAATAAATAAATAAATAAATCAGTTTTACAGTATTTTCTTTTCTTGCCTAGTTCAGTAGGCATATTTTGTTTTGCTAACATTTAATTTTAGCCTATTTATTTTTAGCTAGACTGATATACCTATCTACTATTCAAGCCTTCATTCAGCTCATTTATTGCATCTGTATAATCCTTATATACGGTTAATGTATCATCGGCGAATAATTGTATTTTTCAGTGTTTTATTATTTGAGTAATATAATTGATCAATTCTAAAGGTCCCAACACTGATCCTTGCCTAGTACCCAGTTCCAATATAGACACAAGACAAGATACAATTGTTTAGGTAAGTCGTAAGTAACTCTGGTCAATATCTATAACTAAATATTGTTCTTATTAATTTTCGAAAATACAAGGAAGAAAAATACTACTTTTTGTTCAACAGAATACCGATAATTAAAAATGTATGTTTAAATGTATATTATTTATATGTGAAATTAAGCCAATAAATAACTCACTAACCATCACGCCCTTTCCTCACTGGGGTAGGCCAAGAGGATAGAATGCCATATTCATTTATCTTGGCACACCAACTTTACTTCGGCTACATTCATACATCTTATCATACATCTTATCATGCATGCATGGTTGTTGAGACTTTTAATAGGGCCATCTTCCAATATTTGTAGTATTTGATCTTGCCAGGTCTTTTGCGGACGTCCTCTATTCCTATTGCCTTCAACACTAGATCATATATTTTCTTAACCAAGCTTTTAACTAATATTTACCGGTGAATCTGTTAACTGAGAATTATTGTATATGTAACACAAACAGCATGTAGTTCAGAATGACAGCAACAACTCAAAATTTGGAAACTTTAAAGATGATTAAAAATTTATATTTACATTACATTAGTTTCAAAACTGGAATTTGATCTCTCGGAAAACATTTATTGAAACTCTATAAAGTCGTCAATTAAGCTAGGTATTTATCTGCAGAAGTATTTGAACTATTTCAGAATAGGCTTTTTATTTACCGAATAACAGTAATTGAAACCATTTGGAAACCACCATTAAAGTAAACCCGTTATTTATCTTGTTTAGAAATAGTTGTTTACTTTATATGAGAATAGTTATTTAAGCTGTTGACAACATTTGCTTCAGGTATTTCAAAGCAGTAATTAAATCTGTTAAGAATGAGGTATTTGAAAATTTCGAATTATTACGGCTTATACACTGTAACCTAACCGAACCTAACCCTATGTAAGTTTATTTTCATATCATATATATGTGTTTGGTATACACCAAGCTTCAAAAATATTTTTGAATTAGTTTTGCAAAATAATTTTGACAGTTGATTGTCAATCACGTGGTAACACAGGTAGAGTTAATGAAATGGACATAGCAAAAATTACACTCAGAGTTGTTTCTTTTTCTATGACTATATAAAATGTTGTTAAACGTGATATCCATGGCCGCTTTGGATCATTCCCAATAGAGATATTATTCAATGTTGCCGCCTCACTAGCAAAACGTCATACTGCTCAAAGTTTCCAATTTTAAATACTTGTGATTTAACATCATCGTATAGTAAATTAGGGATTCATCGTATGTTTTATTTTCTGTTTAAATGAATTTATAAATTAATTTTCTTGTAGGCATACAAATAACATATGAAATAAAAAAATACATGAAGTCTATTCTTAAATTACGTGTATTTTTATGAAAAAAATATTAAAATTGTGAACAATTTTTACTATAATATATCTTATTAATTTCTAAAATCTAATTTATTAACAAGAATGTATAGAAAAAAATATAATGAACTCTAATTGATAGAACAATCACGAGACTTGGCGGTTATGGAGGATTAAAATGTCCCACCAACAGAGACTAAAATTGTGCACAGAGATGAACTAAACCTTTTCTTTAGACGAAGAGATTTCAAGGTTTTTAAGTATAAATGTCTTAAATACACCTTCGCATATATTTAAGACATTTATACTATTGTTAAAGTATTTAATCTTGAACAATTAACTACCCTAGTAAACAAAAAAAGTATTACTTACCGGTCATTTTTATATATTGTTTTAAATTTCGTACCAAACCAAGCCTTTTCATGTACAATTTTCGTAGTATAATGCGACTTATTTACTATGATATACTTTATAACTTGTTAGACCTTTTCATAATTGTTTCAAAATTTACAAGCCGTGGTAATTTTTTTAAACAAGTCAAATATATTGGAACCAGTCGTGAAACCTTGACCGTGTACCAAGAAACTGGCGTTAGTTCCTGTCTTTATATTTTGGTGGTATGTAGTCACGCCACAAAGTTACCGCTTCTGACGTTTTGTTCTTAGGGTGAAATCGAGACATTGCATTGTGTAAAGTGATCACTTAAGCAATCTAATACTGGTCATAAGGCCTGTAACTTTCTGTAAAGACTTTCATGTACGAGTCCCTTATCTGAAATGAAAAATAGTTACATACCTGTGAGACTTCTATAATTACTTTCAATCTTAATTAATTTTTAAAATAATGTTTTAATTTCAATCTTCTTTTGTTAATGCTTACTGTTGTGCTTAGATATATATTTTAATAAAATAGGATATAAGTTCTGCGCCTAAATTGTAGGAAAGTGTATTTTTGACATTGTGAAATTAATAAATACTGGAAATTAATAAAGCTAGAAAATAATAAATGCCAAAATGTTCATTTTAAGATGCAAAGAAAAAAGTGAATACTTATAGTCTTTTTCGCTTTTTATGTGCTACTTTACACATTTTTTTATTAACATTTTTAACACTATTACATACTAGTACTAAATGGGAGTGTAGTACCGGGATGCAGTAGATAATTTACCATTTTAATACTTAAAATTACAAAATATTCATGTCGTTTAGTGCCTTAAATTATAATAAAATGCCACGGCACGTGATATTTGTGCTATACGTATTCCAATATAACTAAGAAATTAACACAGATAGCTATTTGCGAAGGCATATAGTGCTTATTTGTATACTTATAGATATTAACCGTTATGTCACTTGATGCTATTCAAGGTAACCGGGTACTCAACCTGGATAGACGTTCCCCCGTATATTATTTTGTTTTGTGTTTGACAAATTGATATTTAGACAGCGGTCAAAATAGCTTCTTAGAAGGTCACTACTTCTCGTAGAAATGTCTGTCTTCCCATTATTTCCCACCTAAAATAAATTAAATAATGCTTTCCAAATGGATAAAAGCATCTGGCGTTTATAATAAAATTACTTAAACTTGATGTCGAAAATGGGTACCCAGGTACCCGGGTAGTACGAGAAGGGTTAAAAATTGTGTCTTGACCGCTATGATATGACTTTGTACATTTTGTTAATTTTGACGTCTTCCCTTTATTTCCTTCCTAAAATAATTTAAATAATACTTTCCAAACGGATAAAGCATCTGGCGATTATAATAAAATTACTTAAACTTGATGGATGAAAAACTCAAAAATGGGTACCCAGGTACCCGGGTAGTAATAGAAGGGTTAAAAAATATATGTTTTAGAATATGGAAATTAACACAGATAGGTATTAGAGGAGGCAAATAGTACTTATCTGTACACTTATAGATATTAAAAAATATATGTTTTTAGTAATTAGAACCTAATTAATTAATTTCCAGGATTCAAATATTCTTATAATTTACGAGTTAGTGTACACTTATACATCCCGCTCGTCGTGAAGGCGATAGTAACAGATACTCCACATTATACGTAATCAAAAATTCGATTCGATACATGTTCGCTGCGGGTACATTAGTGGAAGACATTTACGACACGAGATGTCGCTTTTATTCCCCTGTACGGGGATGCGGCGCAAATAATATATGAACACGTGCCAAAGCGCGGGAAAAGAGAATGAAGACGTGTAAAAAGAATTCGGCCATTTTAAAAACATTAAATTGTACAAAAAGCTTCTGGTTCCGATGAGACTCGGCGTCGCGCGTACCACCCTATATAATACTCCATATTGAATGATAGATTACACGTAACATTCTTTCAAATAATGTGGGAAGAATATGTGAAATGTATTGTGCGTATGCACGCCTACCTCCGTAGATGTGTTTCTTCGACGAATCAGACTTTGATTTGGGAGTAGGTACATCGTTTTGATTTTATTCAATAAAATCTTTTTTTCTGCATATATTCTGTTCACATATTATATCAAAGTTACTGAGCGTGAAAAATAGTTTTAATAAATTCATATCAATGTGAGTAATACAGTTAGACAAAATTATTATCTTTATTAATTAATATATTGTAAAACTGATGATAACTGTTGATAAATTTAATGACAATTTTATCATTTCCTGCAAATTTAAATAAATCTACTCTTAACTATTTATAACATTATTATACACGATTAGTGAATAAATATTTATATTTTGCGAATGAAAAAAAAAATATAGTAATTAAATTAAGAAAATAATAATTTTTGAGTCATTAAATATTACCGTACCACAATTTATTGATGAGAACGGGTTTTCGCTTATCTCTTAATTATTAATATGTGATTTCACTAAAATTTGAAAAAAAAAATGTTTTCAAGACATTTTTCTGAGATTATCAAAACTTCGTGGTTAAACATCAAACATAATAATTTCGTTATCAGCCGTCCATCCGTATGTCAGTCTGTTTGTTCGTTCTTCCCTTTAAATTACTCATACACAGATAATTATATAATTTTATTCTATCGTCCATGGATCGCCATATAACTCCATGGATCTCCAAAAATATGTATACTATAAATGTATACTAGAGTTTAGCAAAGACGCCAACCAATGCTTTGTCTTTTTTCAATAAAATCGTAGAATTATGTTGCATTTAAATACAGCAAAAATTGAAAGCTAATCAGATTCAGAAAATTAATGTTATTTCATTTGGGTAATGTTTTTGTTTTTCTGATGAATGTAGAAGGTTCTTCCCCTTAAATTACTCATACACAGACAATTATGTAATTTTATTCTAACATTTATTGATAATCAAAAAAATTTAATTTGCCAAGTATATAAACAACATACATTTTTTTAAAGGAATCTGTAATTTCCTTCATAAAATAAAACATATTTTTTTATAATTGTTATGTTTAAACAGTAACACGTCATCTTGATCAGTAATTATGCTTTAAACATATTGACTAATGTTTTTAAAATATGTTTATTTTCTATTGCAATTAAAATTTATGGATTCCAAATGAGATTTTTAATTTTAATATTGTGATAATACAAGAATCAATATCCTTCTAAAAAAATATCTTTTTGAAACCAGTTGGATTTTAATATAATACTTACATGGTAAAATGCTAAATTATTTGCAAATATTTTACTAAAATGCTTATCTACTAGATTTTTAAATCAAATACTAAAATAAGTAGGTACAATTAAAAATATATTTTTTAAATAATACAATCACGATACAAATAAATACAATATTATGTGAAAATTGACAAAATTTCTCATGTTATTCAAAAATGTAAAAATCATTCCAAATTCTCAAATGAGTGGGCATTAAAGCCTCGTCGACGAAGGATCGAGTCATCAGGAGCGCAGTAAAAATTATTTTATATTTTTGTATGAAATTCACCCAACTCTTAGACCTCTTGAAACATGGAGACGAGTGGATACTCAAGAAATAATGTTTCCAGCCGTCAGCCATTATAAACGGACTAAAAGTTTGATTTGAATCTCAATTTGGGCTTTGATGACTTTGTCAGATTTAAAACATCTTTAGAATATTTTTAGGCCCATCCAATCAAATACAAGTATCTCGAGCGTAACTCTATTCGATTTTACCAATATAGAATGTCTTTTACACGCGAACATTCAACTTGTTAACTTTAAAAGATTTAAATAAGTGTAATAAAATTCAAAATTGTACTGGAATTTAAAATAGTTAGATACATTTTGTTAAACTTCTTTGCGATTAATTTAAATCCTAGCCCTGCACGAGTTATTAATAACGTTGAATGCAACAACAGTGGAATTTTTTATTATCCATACTATCTTTGTACGATTTGTGAACAAATTAATCAATCTTAGAAACGTGTTGTCGGAACGGAATTCGTTTTTATGTAAAGGATCGACCTATCGTATCTATTTCTATAATTTCATTATGGATGTATACCTACCTACCATGTCGATTTACAGAGCAATTATTAATTGCATTTATTGATTTTTGAGATACTTAATTTTGTTAAAAAGTGTATTCAGTAATATATCTTTATAATCGTTATAAAATATTTTTAATTTTTACTCTGAAAAGGGTCATCGACGACCTACTGATAGTCTTTTTGTCAAAGAAATTTGAAAATAAAATTAAATTCACGGCACTGACCGTAAACATCACATTTTGACTTTGTATAAGGGTTTTATACTTAATTCTTTCCAGTAGGTTGTATTTGACTTATGGTTACTTATGGTTCATTATGGTTACCCAGCGGTGTGTATGTCTGCGTACTTTGCTTGAGTTAGTTTAGGACTAAACACAAGAATATACGTATACGTTTTTTAGAGGTATAGAATTTTAAAATGAAATAAAACATTAAAATCTTGGTAATGGTGTTGGTATTTGCTTTATTGGAAAGATAATTCTATTCCATTAGTATCTAAATATGATGACGATACAATGCGAAGTAATTTTGAACAATTCGCAAGCGTTCATGGTGAGATGGCACACCAAATTGAGCACAAATCAGCTGTCAGTTGTCAAATTGACTGTCGCTGGAAAAAGTGATGCTAATTAAAAAAAAACCTCTTAAAAAAACTCCCTATAATTAAACACTAACACTATCATAAAATTATCATTCCAAAAAAGCCAATACCATGGCCATTTCCATGATTTTTATGTATTTTATTTCACATAAAAATTTTGTATTTAAGGTGATTTAAAGAGGCTTGCTCACATTTCATGATTAAATATTGGCATCAAATTAAAATAATGTAACGAGATGGTAAAAGAGATTACGTACAAAATCCTTCCTAAAATGTCGACACAACAATAAGATCGTAAACACTATAAAATAAAATAATCTTCTCGACAGTTCGAAAAACCAACGTATTATGTATATAAAGCGGAACCGACAGCTATGCATATTGAATCATTGTTTTAGCATTTCTATCGGTGTGATATCAGTCGCAGTATGACGGCCGGGGTGGCCAGTCGTGAGTTCTAGCAAGTGATGAATCAAATGTTACTCAGCGATAATAAAGTGTTCATAGACGAGTAATGAACTGTGAATTAGTGTGAATTTAAGAATAGTGCGTAAATTTAATTTGTGTTAAGTGACATTGTCACATTAATAAAACAATTAATTTTTTCGTTAGTCTACCGCAGCCACGACCATACGACAATAATAAAGTATCATTCAACTGAAAATGAAATTATATTTTCTGGTTGCAAAAATACAAAAACTTACATTTTTCTTTATGCTTCTCGACTAACCACAAAATGGCAATTATCTTTAGCTTGGAACGTAGAGGGAAAGATGTCTGACTTACGGTCTGGGTTCCCAAACAAGCGATTATCGCCGAGTCCATCACGGCTCGCGTTGGACCGAGACTCGCTTGCCACGGATTATCCCAGAAGGCGATTAACGAGATGGTGCTAATAAGAATGTAGCGCAGCACATGTGAGGAAGGTTGCGCCACTGGTATTCGGTAGCGGCCATCTCAACTCGCAAATTACCTGGACAGAGGTGGCTAACAGCGTGTAATGCGAAATCGTAAAACAAAATTACTATATTTTTCTTATCGATTATCGAAGACGGGTAATTTTAACCTTTTTAATGCAATGAGTGAGTCATCATAAAACATAATGATTTCGTTGTCTGTCCGTCCATCTGTCTGTCCGTAATTTCGTTCGAATTTATAAAATAACCTAATTACATTACATGGAGATGGGGCTTGAACCCCGGGCGAGCAATGTACAGGATTATTTGAAAAACGTTAATAAACTCGCAGGACTATATTCCTGCTTTAATTATAAATCAAAAATGTTCAAGCAACCATGACCTAATATCAATAGTTATGGAGATATGCGACATGAAAGTTTTCATTTTTTATTTTTGATGTTCATAGCGTTAACTTTGTGGTGGGACATAATTATAAATTTTACTTTAATAATTTTGTATAAACCACTTAAATAATGACTCTACGTCTATCGGTTTCGATACCACCGTATCTTCATCTGGACTGACGTACAACTGACTATCCATTACCTATAATAGTAAACAAATCACTTCTGAATGGGGGCGTGGCTACAGCTATGGTAGGGGCAATTGAGGGGTGGACGCCGAAATGGGAAATATATCTCGTAGCGGACTATTCATGAAATTTATCTGATTATTAATAATGTTGGCTTTAGTGTTGAGGCTCTTTTTTATTTCAAGTATCTCTAAGTTATCTAATCTAAGGCCTCTATTATTTATATGTAGAATTTCTATGTCGTTTTCTTTTTTAAATGTGTGGCCTGTTTCTAAAAGATGGTTCGCGCATTCGTGCATTCAAATTTTCATTTTTTTTCTGACTTATTTTTTGTATTATTATAGTAACTTCCATACTTACTTTCCCACATAAAAATATAGCTTCATCTCTATGAGACATTTATTACATTACAAAATACATCTTGATTTATGTTGCCCACCGAAGGATAAAATTCAGTATTGTGTTCTTGAAAAATTTGGATATACTCAATATATTTTTTACGACGACAACCTTGTAAAACGCCTTACAAAAAGTACGAAGACCAGGAACTGAGTTGGATGGACTCTGTCAGCGCTGATACTTCCATATTACAAATTACAAACTGGGAGACAAAACCAAACCAAACGGAGAAACAAGAACGTGGAAGACTTCTTTATTCAGCCAAAAGACACCCAGGGCTGAAGAGCTTATGATGATGATGATGATGATAATGATAAAAGTTAAATCTATGACAACAGTCAATTTATATACCTGCTTAAAGTCAGTATCAAAATGTCTATTGTTCATATAGAGCCGATCCTTTTCAAAAAAGCAATGAAGGTTTTCAAAAAAAACAATGGTAGATGTAAAAAGGTCCGATGCGGTTATTTAAATTGCGTGCCATTTCATACATAATCCAAAAGTTCACTGTATAAAATAATCTTCTTTATAATAATTATTTGTAATTTTATTTAAACCTGCATCTGTTCTTCGAAACACCCGTTTCGTGTGTGAAACATTTTTACGACAAAAGACGGGTTGGAGGACCATTCGTAGCGCATTTGATTTCTAGATGATCAATGCCTTTCAATTAAAGGCGCGACGTATGAGTGATGGGTCTCGAGCCAGTCCGCGCTAACGAAAATACCAAATTATATAAATCCACCGTTCTGTGGAGAAAAAAACACAACGCGACCGTCATGACAACCTACAGGGTATTTGCAAAATCATATAAAAAAAAATTATATTACATTAAAAGACAAATCACTTTATAATTTATAGAATTAAAACTTTGCTTTACACCATTTTTTTCAATAATAAAAAAAGTGGTGTAAACAAAGTTTAATTCTATAAATTATAATTATAATGTCACCACAAAATAATTTTGCTGTGTTTGAAGAACAAATCACTTTGTTTTCACCACTTTAAATTCCAAATAAAGTGGTGAAAACAAAGTGATTTGTATTTTATTTTAATAATAATGTCACCACAAAGTTCAAGCCTTCATTCACAAGAAAAAGTATTCTTCAAACAACTGATTTTTTGTTGAGGGGGTTTGTTGGATGAGCACTTTTCTCAAAATTCATTCCTAGAAAGAAAAAAAAAGACTTAATATATATTATAGATGTCTTACAGAGACGAAACTGTATTTTTATGGGAAAGTAGGTGTAGAAGTCATTTTTTGGTGTACATAGGACTTACGACATATCGTATGCATTAATTGACATCTATAATATACATTAATTGATTAATGATGTCTCTGTGACAAGAAATCCAGCACTACCGTTCTGAAAGATTAGAACAAACTCAAAAAAAATTCTTAAACAAAAGAGTGATCGAATTAAAGTTAAGACTAATAATAGTGGGATTTTAATCAGTTTCACAATTACCGTTATTTGAGATTTGTATGTGATTATGTCTATGACTGATCTAACCAAACCTAACTCACTATACTTGCCTAATGATTTATTTGTTCAGAGGTTAGAGCCTTAATCCAGGAGACCACCCATCTCAGGTAAATGTGAAGGAAGCAACTAGTCTCACTTCTGTTTTGTAAGTCAAGTGCACAATATGTGAAAAAAAAGTATTTTTTTTTACAAAAAATAGAGATGCGTCACATCGATTCTTCTTCTTCATGTGCCCTGTCAGGTCCTCCCGAAGTCGGCGATCACCTGGGACAAAGTTTCCCTGTCCAGTACGGTGCGGAACAGCTCCTCCACGCTCCATATCCCAGTTCATATCAATATTTCTACTATTTTCAGACTAAGCTAATCGCTTGTGCTATGAAAATAGCACTCGAGGCGAGAGTCCTAACTACAAGACCAACAAGCTACTCAAATAATAAATCTGGAAAATGATCTGTTATCTTATTGTTTTTTAAAGTTTACGTACTAGATACAATTAATTTTTTTACAACTAAATAAAAATATCCAAACGAATCGGGTGAATATGAACCTGAATAGGTACTTATATTGAAAAGAGTTTAGCTTAATCTAAATTCATTTATAATAGTTTTACTATAAAAGTTATAATTTAACTATGCGCTTGTGTTCTACTTAAAGTGATAAGGCAATTGCTTAGTAATCAAGTGGTTGGAAGTCCGAGCCTCACTCCATAAGACCATCGCGGTAGTTCTATTTTCATAGCATAAATTTAGCTTAGTTTGAAAATAATAAAATTTTGATGTGATTCATATTCTATGAACGCATTATAAGAAAGTTAAAAATAAAATATATTTTGATTTGAAACAAAGTGATTTTTTTTTCATGACTTATCTACCAATTATCGCAATACAAAAGACACATTACATCCTGATAATAAATATAAATTCTATAAAAATATAATTTTACATATGTTATATTTATAATGTAATATATAAGTTTTTTAATGACGTAATGTAATATTTGATAATTAATAAAAGTTCTTCATATTAATAATTGATTAAAATAATACAGGCAGATCGATTTCAGTACAAATCACGTTTAGTTAATTATGTGCAATTTTTTCTTCCTTTCTAAAATAATACTCAGTTGACTGTCTAAATAAAGAGAGGAAATATAAATTGAATTGTGCAAAAATATTAATAGTAGTTAAAAGATGGTGAGTGAATAATGAATAAACGATTATTATTTTTTGGACCACGCTGTTCCTAAGCCACTAATTACACCTCAACGTTCTGTTTATAACGTCTCGAAATAATTACGAGATCATATCTCTCCTTTTCTCATCTCAACAAATTAACGAATTAAAAAATGTACCTTTTTTCGGTCGTTTCTTGCGAGTGGGTAAATGGGTGGAACTGCGTTTTGTGCTCCTGACAGTTGGACATGAGATGTAATTAAACAAATATTAATTGCGGATTTCGCTACCACAGCTATTATTAGTTTTAACTCCATTTTAAAATTGATTCAGATTCGTAAATATTACGTAAGGTCGTTTGATTTTATGGTGGTATTATTCGATCATCCTGTGTGGTGTAGAAAAATATATATAATACATTTTTTTTTTTTATTCAAAAAATCCTTGTTTACAAATAAAGGTACTTGATACTAATTTAATACCTGTGATTACATTTTGATAATTTTGATTTATTCTGAAAATATCAAGTCTATCAAAAAGTTAAAAATCAAATGTCTATATTTCTATCATTTTAGCGAAAATATTGGCTATAATATACTCTTTGAATTAATAAATGAATAGATATGTATGAAACAATCTACACAAACCTTAAATAATAAATGTCGAGATCTGCAAAAGCCCCCCATTTTTACCCGTAGTTTATGCTCAATATCACACACACACACACACACACACACACACACATATACACAAAACCAACTACTTGAATAACTACCTATAATTACTTATGTATTGAATAATATTGTATTTAGGTACTCTGTAAAATTGCTTAGGATTTCTTGTAATTGGCCAAAAGCTTTGTCTAATTATATTATACTAGCTGTAACCCGTCAAAAATGACGGTACTTTTACATGCCTGTTCCTAGGTTCCTAAAGAATAAGTATTTACTTATTTACCTATAGACGATACCCGTGAAATAGTAATGACGACTTTTATCAAAATATTTTAATAATTTTGTTACATTTCCCCTGCCGGCAGTTAAATGTACTATTCTAAACCCTGGCGATTGGGCGGAACGTGAAATGGTTCTCGTTTTTGCTAAGTCCTATATGTACTTTGAAGTATTTTGTCGGGTAAAGCAGGCTCGGCGATAGCAACATTGCCACCATCGGGTTTGCTCTCCTGGGTTTCATGCTTCAAATACGGCCGTTTAATTTCGTTTTTTTAGCCGCGAATTCGAACGAAATTATGAATGTAACACGAAGTTATGGAGACAGACAGAAAGACGGATGGACAGACGGACAGAACGAAATTATTACGTTTGATAAAAAGTACTGTTATCGAAAAATAAAATAAAATAACTCTTTATTTTCTCTATATATACTTATGTATCTGATAGGATGATTTATTTCACCAATTCTTCATCGTGTGGCGATGACCTCTCCCAGCGCTCAGCATCCAAATGGCTAAAATGCCCAGATCGAAATCTTGAATCCGTAATAATTTCAGTTATTCCTAAGACGCAGATTTTTCTTCAGAATATACCTCCTCAAATGTGAGATGAGTAATTTTAGGGTTTTTACAGTTATAACAGGTTATTACAATTATTTTTTTTATTATGGGTTACATATACTTTTGTGTAAGTTACCACTATGTCAAGACATTTACAGTATGTATTTCATACGTTTTTAATGTTTCTTATTTTGTATTTATTTCAATTGAACCCTTCGTATCTATAGTAGACCTATACAAAATAATTTTTTTAATTTTATATTTTCTTCAAGTACGAATGATGATTAAGTACCTACATGTTGTAAATGTGGGTTACATATAAATATTATATCAACCGAATATAAAATAAATTATCTTAACAAGACCATAAATTTAATAATTTTTTTAAACCTGTTTTTGTATTGCTTACTATTGAAATTCAAATTATAATGCACAGCATTTATCTACCTACACGTTTATAGCAAGCAATGCTATTTATTAAATTTTGTAGTATATTCTGAAATTATTATAAGGAAATGCATTTTAAATAAAATATATTTTAAATTCACTTAGTAGATAAACAGTGTCTCGTAGCTAGAATCAAAAACTTCGGAGTAGTCATCTTCATCAATTTTATTAGAAATTCTTTACATTTTGGCTCAAATGTCTACAGCTATGGAGAAAAGCGAAATAAAAGTTATTTTTTCAGTATTTCTGACTCCTTTTCTGTAAAGCGAATCACTGCAATTTATTACTTTACTTATAAGACATATTAAAAATTCATGATATAAAATGATACAAAATCTTACAAAAAATATTTTTCAAATTTGTGCAAGGCTTTAATTATTTAATTTGCCATGTTTCAAAGCCAATTATTTTTTAATATTCGATATAAACTACTTTCACGAGTCTAACATTTTACAAAACATAACTTAAAAATATTGAAAAAAATACAAATGTTGATGTTTGCTTATCTCCTTAACTGTCGACATTTCACCTAAAGTGTAAAGAAAATTTACTATTAAAAATTGAAAGAAGAAGACCTGTATAGCAATACTTATCACTTGCGATAATAACAAAGACAAAAGAATAGATAAAAACATATTCGCAGTTACAGACAAATGGCAGAGGGCATCCTTGTTCTCAATAGAATAGAATTTGGAATATGGAATAAGAATTATCACGACAACAAGATGGTGTTTTATCCTCCCCAAAAGAAAGTGATCTGATCGAAAAAATATTTTTAAAAATAAATTTTCAATTCGTGTGGTCTCTGGGCATCTCCCATCTTCTTTTCAAATGTTTATTGCCTTTTTTTACTTCTTAATCGTATTCTGTTCACAATTAATTATTGCCATCTCGTGAGTAATCTGTCTGTCTTAATCTATCAGAATGATTTCGGACATCAGTATATCACTGAAACTATGAGAAAGTCGGATAGTATAAATTTACCAGTTGCCCAATACAATGATCGTAACGAACGAAGTCGTGAGAATCTGCTTTGTGCAATCATTAAGAATATAATATACAACGTATAAAAAAGATTTTTTATTTTTACAGATCCGAAGAAGATATATATGTTTTAAGGTTTGTTACTTAATGAAAATATAGTACCACTAAATTTCGTTACTTGTTTCAACGTGTAGCCACAACTTTATGTGTACAACGCAATAAAAATAAATAATAAAAATACAACATTGAAAACAACGCGTATAAAAAAGTTTAATACATCGCCGGTTCTGGTGAAAGTTTACTTTGTATCGTACCAAGACGCTGGGATTTTTTCTATAAAATAATCCCATCATATCGCTAGTTTATAATCTAAACTTTGCCCGTATTGTTGGACTTGGAATAAAAATAAAAATAAATCCTCGTATTAAGCGGGTTAAGGAGCTGTATTTTTTTTATCATTCCGAAGCAGGCAATTTAGGAAACGGCGGGCAGTAAACAAAGTTTGTTTGTTGTCAAAGCATCAAACTCTAGCCGAGGAACCAACCATACTTGTTTACAAGGATTGTAATTAAATAGAAAACTCTTTATTTAGTCTTTATTTAGATAGAGAGAGGCTATTTATATGGGAAACATAAATGGAAGCCTTTATAGGGTGGCCCAGGGCTTATAACCTATATGATCTGGCTTAAGTGATCGCTTAAAACACTGCAACGTTCATAGTAAGAACACCCAAACATTACCAATTTTTATTTTTTTACTTATTAATTAATAAGTTTAATAATATATATTATTAAACATATTTTTCATTTATTTTAAGGAAATCAGTCCCGTTATATTTAATACGAAATAAATAAATGAAATAAAGAGAAACACACAAATATCAAATTATAAAACTGAAAAATTAAATGCTGGAACCTGGATTCGAACCACGGAGCTCTGTGTTTCGCGCATAGCGTGTTACCAATTTCACTATCCCAGCGACTTAATATGTCGTCAATATTTGATAGTTGTATGGTTCTCTTTGAATTATTAATTCACTTATTTATATTATTCCATTTTTATTCGGGAAATAATCGAATGTTACGAGAATATCAAACGAAGCTTTGACGTCTTCTCGCTAGTCGATTTCTGAACAATGGAAGTATTCTTTGCTAAACTGCAAATATATATATGTTCTATATCAGTTTCTTTCATATATTCATGTGGACTATGAAAGATATATCTCCTTAAATAAGTCCTTGCGATGACAAAGTGTACATAGATTTCGTAGCTGTTAATGATACTCTATATTTTTGAAGAGAAATATCAAGCAATATTCTTTTTGACTTCTATGTTATATTCTTCCGAATTATTTAACAAATACCTACTTAAGAACACGGCTGACAATTATTATTTTTAATTTTAAAATCCTTTTATAGTCCAATGTGGACGAGTCGAGAGTCGTGTGTCAAGACAGAAGAGTGTGGCGCTCCATCCTCTCTACCTACCTCCGTGAGGAAATTTCATAATGGTAAGTAAGCTAGTAAGTAAATATTCAATACTTTTTGTTCAATATATTAAGAATAAATTGTAGCATCGCTGTAATAAAAGTTATTTCTAAACGAATTATGAAAATAATTGATTGTCTACAGTGATGGGTCTACTCTGAACTAAGTACTATAGTGTGGTACTTCGTTATACTCTATATTTTTAAACGAACTTCGTACTTCAAACATCACATCAAGTACTTCATTATACTCGTACAAGTCACATTTCGCGTGTTTTTAATCAAACGTCAAACTTCAAACACCTATCGCAGTGAAGTTTGACTTTCAGCGTAGTGTGTGAACTTTTAATGAAATCCCAATCCCATCAAAAAATAATTTTTGGCGAATTTGATATAGATAAATAAATGACCGATTCAAATCCCGCCCCAACGTCAGAAATAATTTTTGGTGGATAATTAAACGATTTTATTTCTACCCCCCGTCAGTAATAAATTTTAGTTACACGCGCAATTTTATAATAGTACAGTTTTGAAGTACTACATGAAAACAACGAACAAGTAGCTTGCTTCACTACATGAAAACAACGAACAAGTAGCTTACTTCACTACATGAAAACAACGAACAAGTAGCTTACTTCACTACATGAAAACAACGAACAAGTAGCTTACTTCACTACATGAAAACAACGAACAAGTAGCTTACTTCACTACATGAAAACAACGAACAAGTAGCTTACTTCACTACATGAAAACAACGAACAAGTAGCTTACTTACTTCAGGTAGCTTACTTCAAGACACGCCAATGTAAGGGGTGTCTTTCGAAAGGAAAGGCAGGCTCCTCTCTCCGGCTACGCTGCAGCTCAGGATCGTACAACCGCAGGCGATCCTTTTACTTCCTAGATTCATTTTGCCACACCTTTATGGTTTTGATTTTAATAATCTCTACAGGTGAAATAAGGTGTGCAACAAGAAGAGCTGTTTAAGTAAATAATTTCATATATTGAAGAAAAATATGGTATACAAGTTAGATTGAAGTTAACGTTAAACAATTTTGGTACGCTGTTACAAGCTATACCGTTAAAGAAAATATAATAATTTTACTGGAATAGAAGAAGTTAATTGTTGAACAAATTGCAGATAAATAAATAAATAAATATTGAAGTAGGCATAGTGCCTTATGTTTTTGTACCTACTACAAATGAAGCGTTCATTTTGAATCCTTAAATTGGTGAACGTGTGCATATTGAATCCTTCCTTCCGAAATATGGTTTTGCGTTTCGCTAATTTATATGACTACAATGTTACTTTATGGTGCAACATAAATATTTTAATTTACCCTTAGCAAAACATTGTACTATACACATTCATGATAGTTATTTGTACTATAGTTTTGAGAGAAGCATTCCTAAATTTATTTTACGATGCATAACGTAAATTTTCACTGATCTTCTATTTGTACTTCACATAAGTTGAATTATTTATGTCATTACTATAGTTTCAAGAGGTGTAAGAGGGTAAGTATAAAATAACTCTACGTGTGCATAGTGCAAAGTTTAGTTAACGTCAATAAACGTCTGCTTCATTAAGTTTAACATCTTCACTAGTATTACATCACTAAAACCAATTAATTTAGTACAACGAATAAATATTATTGTTAATGATATTCTTCTTCATCCGTCGATTATATCATCATTTATATCGATCATATCAAAAATATCATAATTTTAATCTGTGGAATGATTTTAAAGAAAGGTCATTATTAACCAAGGTATCGTGTCACTTTTATCTGAAGTCACATTAGTCAGAAGTATTCTGTACCTCAGATTAATCGTGTTTAAATGGCTCATGATGAAATACTATAACATCGCCGTAAATATTACCGTAAATTATCTATTTATGGCCGTTGTCTGTCTGTCACGACTTTTTTCATTATAACGTGAAAGCACGCTGGCTTTGAGTTCAAAAGACTCTTTATATATTATTCATTCAACATCTCACGTTTAAAGGCGTGAAGATTAAGCCCAATCTTTAATTTTATTTGTAAGAAAAATCAAAACAAAAATGATTGACACATATGAAAACAAATACACAGTTGTTTTTTAGTTCTCTTTGCTTAATTTTTGAGAGACAATCAATTAATCAGCTATTTTACATTCAATAACTTGTATTTATATGAAAACTATTGAAAGGAACAGCTATATAATTTAAAAAAGTAGGTAGGTTTTGGGCATGATTTTAATAAATAATTATTTAAAACACTAATGATTAGAAGATGATAAGAAGATAGCTACATTATTTGATATTAATAGCTACATTATTTAATATATATGATGATAGATAGCTACATTATTTGATATAAATGAGACATTCTTTGATATAATGGAAGAAGTTAGCAACATTATTTGATATAATTAGAATTAACACGAATAGACATTATTCATGTTAATTCTAAAGGTTTTTTTTTCAAACGTTGACATTGGTGAACTTTGCATTGTGTAAAGTGAACACTTAAGCCAGCTTATATATGTTATAAGCCCTTGGCCACCCTATAAAGACTTCAATACACATCTTTCACATAAATAACTTCGTCTCTTTGAGACTTTTTTAAAATTTATCTAAATTCATAATCATAATAGAATTTTTTAAAAATAAGCTAAGGGTCCACATTAAATTTTCTGAATTCGACTCAGATTACAGGAGCATGCAGCAATAATATTGAATCATGATATTTATGCAACACATATTTAGAAAAATATTGAAATTGAAGATAGATTTCGTAATATTCATATTACAATATTATTATCAAGTTATTCAGATTTTAATATATCACAATACATATTCCGTCGTATAATATTGTAATATAAGTATAATATTGTAATATAAGTATTATATTACAATATTTTTTCCATAATATACGTTTACGTATATTGTGGAGAAACCACTGCACGCGCCTGTCTGGTTGTATGTAATAAAATACCCTGACAATTTGTCATTCTTTAATAAAAATTGATGTTTATGTAAAGAAACAATCCCCGATTGGTTTCACCCCGATACATCTTCCCCTCTGCCGGCAGACAAGCCAACTAGGATTTCGTACGTTTTCTCGGATTGAAGAATATATATTTATCAATTACCAGCAGCACTTATCAACTCTGCAGGAATATTCCCTCTCTTTGTTATCTCGCTGGGAGATATTTCACGTCGCGAGAACGAATGGAAATGTATGGAACATTTTATCGGAAACAAAGTGTAATTATTCAAATGTCTGCGTCTTGAATCCCGCTTCTGTATTTCTTTTAAAGGATTCCATCGAAAGTACCCATCTCATCTATACTCGGATCTACCTACCCGCTATAAAACAAGCTTCGTCTTTGATCGACGATAGCTTTTAATGTTTATAAAGATATAAATGTGCACCGTTGCAAGAGAGCATACTTTATTAGATATTAATTAATTTATGTTTGAGTAATCTCGAATCTCCACAAGTCTTTTATTAGGTATTAACATAAGTAGTGTCCGTTTTTTTTTTACTTTAAAGAAAGAAAGAAAATAATATATATTTAAGTATTGTGTTTGCTTTTTTTTACGCTTCAACAGGCTAGGAGGCCCAATTACAGAAGTGAAATAAATCACAAAACACCCAGGCTTGAGTAAATTACATAGATTAAAATTGTGACCTTACCAGGAATCGAACCCGGAACCCTCGGTGTGGGAAGCCAGTATCATACCCACTGCGCTACGAGGGCCGTCTACACACACATATATTTATTATTATTTTATTTAATTACAGGCCTTCAAACGGAATATCAAGTACATAAAAGTGAGCACTTTCGTCTTCTGTTCTGTTCTTAAACTCATAACATAATTCATAACGTAACTCGGAGAGTTTATCATTCTATTCGAATGACGAACTCTTTAAACGAGTAAGAATTAATGTTTTTATTATTCACAAAAGTCACCGAATACTTACTAAACTGTTCTGTAATTCGCACTAAACTACATATCTAGAATCTTCTATGGACTACATTATAGTACGCCGTTTCTATCACATTGATCACTATCGAGAATATTCCGCACAAAAGTATGCAACCAAGTGCTTCTTCGCTGGAGGTTCATAATTAGCACCACTGTGTATCACAATAGTTGCTTTGCTAGAGGCGTTATTTTGCGAGTGACTTCTAGTTCTTTCTAAATTTTGCTGGAAGGTTCGAGAAACTTACGTGTAGTTCGTATCGTTTTGAAATGTTTTAACCAGAGAATTAAGCCTTAACGTGTACATGTATTATTTGTCCTGGTAGCGGTATACTCATACCATCCCAATTATAATAATTTAGCTGTCTATCTGTAACCGTAACTGTAACTCTATCCATAACTTCCTGTAACGTCCGTAATTTTTTTATTTTTTTACTCTAACCTCTCCCCACGACATATTTTCTAAACAGATGATTGATAGTTAGGTATAATCCAAAATTTGCATAATTATTCTTCAGGAACCGACATGTACATGTCATTTTTGACAGGTTACAGCTAACTAACTAACTAACTAACTAACCATCACGCCGTTTCCCCGCATGGGTAGGCAGATAGGATTGAACTCTACACTCTTCTATCCTGGCACACCACTTTTGCTTCGGCCACATTCATACATCTTCTCATACACGTTCTACGGTTGGTGCGGCTTTTAACAGGGCCATCTTCAAATACTTGTAGTACCTGATCGTGCCAGGTCTTTCGCGGACGCCCTCTATTCCTGTTGCCTTGAACACTCGCCTCATATATTTTCTTAAACTTCCTTTCCTCGCTCATACGTTCCACTCGACCAAACCATCTCAGCACTCCTTTCTTTATTCTATCTACCACACTACAGTCAGCATTACATTCACTTTTAATTTGTTCATTCCTCACTCTATCGACCAAGGATTTTCCACACAACCGTCTTAGTGACCGCATTTCCACCGCATTCGGTCTACTTTCATTCCTCTTTTGTTAATTCCAGGCTTCACTTCCATACATAAGGTTCCAGCTAATACATATAACATTGATTATATACGTACATATTGTGCCGCATCTTTTTGTGTATATTTTTGGGCATAATATTTTCTTACAAAGTTGCCACGTATTGGCTACTGGAAACCAATTTGTTTCTGGTACAGTACAAACAAGCCCCAAGGAAATGGCGGGTAGGTTTATTTGACATCGATTACCGGCCGCCAGTCACCCGGCCTACAGCCTTCTCGGAAGAGGTCCAATAAAACACAAAATAAAAAGCCAAACTACCCACTCCGCTCTTGCCAATCTCCAGATGTATCGCAAAAAACAGATATTGGGCGAATTGCAAAGCATTCACAAAACCGTTCTCAGCTGACACACTTTTTGATCGCGACAGTTTAAATTCTGATGACATTAATAGTATCTTACAACACAATATATCATGTGGGGTACAAAAGCAAAATAAATATCCAAAAAATGTTTTGAATGCAGTCACCGAGGATTACTAACTTAAAATGTACTGAATAATAGATTATATATTTATCCCTTCAAAAATCATGTTTTTTATAAATTTATCGACTATATTTCGTATAAAATCTCGAATCTCGAGTACATTCTAAAAAATAATCCACGAAGACTGCATTTAATTTTTTTTTTAAGATATTTCTGCCTTTGCTTTTACACCCCACATATGTAATAGATAAATAGATGAATGAAAAATCTTTGTAGAATCAAAATACTTATGTGAATTTTACGTTTATTTATTGATTTTGAACACTTATGTTCACTAACATTGGCTGAATAAATTATTATATTTTATAATAATTTATTATTGAAAATTTACTAAGAGAGAGATGAAAATATTTTAAATTAGTAATGTATACCACAGTACTTATAAGTTATCTGGCGTTAGGCGAGACAGTTAATTTAATCAGAGGGGTTGAGTTGTCGTCAAATCTTTATTAACCTCACATCTATTTCGCATTATTATTTGTAATAGATGAAAATAAAATACGTTTTTTTTAATAATTTGATAATATGTATAATCCCTTTGTTATCTCACGTTTATTTGATAGCCTGTTAAATTATATGCCTCGTTTTATTTTCAAAATATATTATAATATGTTATATTATATTCTGTATATATTCTACGAATCAAAAAACTCTTATATCGTTATATCAGAAAATATGTAAAACGTATTTTTTTCCTGCCTTCTGTATTCTAATTAAAGGCGTTCAGAAAAATTTTCGATCAAAAGTGGACCAGGTTGCTATGGGCTCCAATAATGATTAAATCTAAATTAAATCTTTATTCTTTTTTAGAAGAATCCTCATTTTAGGTTGGAATATTTTTATAAGCATTGATAAGTTGGTGTATAATATGAGTAATGTTAAATTATTAGTGACCGCCGTTCTATTGGCGATTGGCTGGAGTACGAAACTACCACCCCTCGATGTGGAATTGGCAGTCAAGTGACAAATCAGTCGATTAGTGTACTCGGATAGCATTCTTAGAAAACGTAAAGTCTAATAGAATAATTTTTCGATTTTTTCTCTTTTTTGTTATTTAGCATTAAAAAATTCCACAACAAGTTTATTAAGATGGCAGACAAAAGTATCAATTAAGTACATATCGAATATAAATATTTTTATTCCACGACAGTGTTTACGGTAGCCAGCTACCCACTAACAACTAAATGTGTGTCCGCCGGCTCCTCCTGTACATTTACATTAATTGACATTAATACTGTGAATGTTCGGAAGTAGAATACGACACAGACAAAATCAATTAACAAGCCTATACGAACAAGGCTTCTACGGCCCAGGAGATAAACATTTCTTTAAGTGTTTTATAGAGGTACAAAGAATGGCGGGTTATGTTAAAGCGAGACGACCAGGGAGGTGAATCAGACCGTAATTCTGCAAAGCGACCATGAATCGCTTTGAAAAGTTGTTTGATAAAAATCAACAATAATTTTGTATATTAACAAAACGGGTAGTTTTTCTTTAGAACATAAATCAGTCGAATTATTTCTTCCGCGAATTACACACATATTTTGCTGAATCAGAATTTCTCAGAATGTTTTATAATACCGTGAGTCATTCGTTATGGATAACCAAGCCGGGGAAGAGCCACCGTTACATTTGAAAAGGTTTTTGATAAAAATCAACAGCTATATTCTGACATATTATCCAATGAATAGACTAGAGAAATATGAATATTGTATTATAATACTATTTTTCTCTCATTTATCTAGAATGATAAGCAATTACACTGAGATCTCACCTTGGAAGGTTAAACCTGTATATATATTTTTTTATAACTCAGGTTCAGTTTAAAGTGATATTTTAATATACGTAGACATTCGAATGTATAATACATGCGCTCATAAACCAAATTTTTAATGCTTGCTTACACCAAGGACTGATTCAAGTCAGTTAGTCGATAGACTTAATCGATCTTGGAACCCATGAACTCTATACTTGTGTGGTAATTGAATATCTTTTATAATTTGTTAATTTAGTACATTACTTTTAATTGTATTTTCCACTTCTGAAAAAAAAACCAACGCTGTAACGTGTTGATTCACTTATTACAATAATTTGTTATTATCTTTATATTATAAATAATAATATGAATTTCATCATAAAACAAAGTATTTTTAATTGAAATTACCGCCACCTTTTGACATTTTGCGAGAAAGGAAGACAGCCTAAAGGAGCTTATTGTGGGGGGCACGTCAAAGGTTTACGAGGAAGAGGAAAATTGGACAAGTTGAAGTAACAACAGGTAGTTTCCTGGTGCCAGTTCTCTAATCTGAAGGATGCAGAAAAATGTGCAGTAGCATAAACAAAAGGGAGTTTATGAAGATTGTGTCTCTCAGCAACAATGTATATTAAAACTGTACAGAACAACGACAAGATTTTTTAACTGTTAAATACTATACATAATCTATTTTAAGTAAATAAAATATTAAAATTGCATAAAAAATTCTAATTTAATCTTGAAGAAAAATCTTGGTATTGAAAATTAAGCGTAGAACTACAATCCAATTTCTTAACGCATCACAAAGGCACCCAGGCTTTTTAAAATCACATAGATTGATTTTGACTGGAAATCGAACTTGGAACCCTCCATATAATATGCCAGTGTCATGCCCTCTGCACTACGAGTGTATGACACTGGATTATTTTATTAAAATTTTGTTTAAAATTTCAGTGAAACATTTAGATCACAATTAAATATATTTATGTGGAAAAAATCATTTACATTGATGTGCATATGTGCATATTTTTAAACCACATTTTCATTTTTGTTTTTTGAGTGTACTGAATATTAATATTATAGGTGTGACCATTTTTCCTTTGAAATATTACTCACAAGTCTTTCCTAAAAACGGTATGTGAGGAGGCTTACCTTACAGCGGTATATTTAAAACACTTTTTTTCGTATTTATTTCAGTTTCAGTTTCAGAAAGGATCCAAATAATGCAGATCACTCAATCAATTTTTTTTTTATCTTTTTATAAATTTGAAAACTACCACATCTATGATAATTAAAATAAATATTTAAAGCGCAAGAAATGTCTTAATTATAAAAAATGAGTATAAAAGTAGGTAAAATAAGCATAGTAAACTATGCCAATTATGATATTTCCAATGCTGATGGATAATGGTATGTAAAATTTAACAATGTAAGAGAATTTTTAATTAAAAAAAATATTGAAGAAGGAAAGGAAGGGTGAAGGGGAATGTAGGCCTAAGATAAAGAGTCGAAGGAAGGGAATAGATAGTTACAAAATTGTGAACTAGTTTGGGTGCGGTTGTGAAATTTATTTTAACTTTTGTATTTTTAGTTAGTTATTATTTAAGTTAAATATATTTGTGGATTTGTAGAAGAAGGAATTTTTTTGAGAGTTGGTCTTGAAAAGAAAGAGGTAAAAATTGGTGACTGCTGTTGCGATTTGGAATTTAAAATGATAGACGTTGAAGAAGATCAAAACTGTATACTAGGTTGTGATTGATTTTAAATAAAATTATAATCTACAACATTTGTAGGGTTAGTGAATCTCAGTATATTAAAGAAATTTTTAGTCTTCATTGCTAAAATGAGATTTAGAAGAGCAAAGTTAATTCTATGTTTGTTATCATTCTGTATTGGTGGGTTTACCAACTTGATTTATAACATAACATAATAAACAGCCTGCGCGATAATTACTTCCTATATTTTTATTATATATAATTCAATTTCAGCCAAATTGTCGCTTTTCACCGTCGATATGTATATTTAATCTAATGTCGAGCTGTAACTCGTCAAATATGACGCTACTTTTACATGCCGGTTTCTAAGTAAGTATTTATTTAAAGTAGTTATTTAAAATCGACACGCATGAAATGTAACAACGACTTTTATCAAAATATTTGCACATTTTTTTTAAATTTCCCCTGTCGGCGATTGGGCGGAACGTGAAATGGTTTGCGTCTTTTCTAAGCCCCAGTATATATTTATAGCATCTTTTTGGTGGTCTACGGAGAGGCGGCCGTAGCAACGTGCATTAATCGGTCGGTTCGGGTTTGGTGGACGTTTTTTTAAGCCGTGAATTCGAACGAAATTGCGGACAGACAACGAAATCATTATATTTGATTTGATGTTTTTCTTTATAGTTGGATTATAATATGTATTTTTATATATTTTTTCATCATTGATTGTTGTTAAGAGAAATTTACGGATAACCTTATATTTTTAGTGGGATCTCTGTTTTAAAATATTTTAAAAAATCGCTAACACAAGTACAAATTGGAAACTAGAAAAGTGGAACAGCGTCGACAACGAAATCTGAAAACGCAGCTTGACTGGATAATACGTAATAAATCATAGGGGATTGGTTAATCCTGAACATCCCGCGTTATCTCAAACAGATATCAACCGAGTCGCCGCCACCGCACGCTTTAATTTATCGCTCCGCCCCGCGCCCGGCTCGCCTCACGCGGTATGGGACAAAATATCCAATAAATCTGCGCGGCCATCGTTCGGTGGCAGAGTGAGGGGGGGGCGGTCTCAGGTCCCCGCTCCCCGGCGGGGTCTGCAGAGAGACGTTGATTGGAACCCGCAGATACTCATATGTTCGTTGTATTTTAGAATATGCATCTCAGGTATGGAATCCAGGTTATGCAGTACACGAAAATAGAATTGAAAGCGTCCAAAACAGATCCCTAAGATACCTAGAACCCCCTTCATTTGGACCTCATTTAAACAATGAAGACTCTGCAAAATTTTTTAACATGCAAACTCTAACTTGTCGAAGAAACAGCTGACGCGGTGATGTTATTCAAAATAACACACAATCTAGTTGATAGTCCGGAACTTCTTCAACGAATATCTTACCACATCCCAACTCCCAATAACAGACGCTCACCTACTTTTCAACTCCCCTTATGTAAGACCAACTCAAAACAAAACTCCTTTATGTACACATCCACTAATTCATTTAACACAAACTATCACCACATTGATATTTTCAACTAGACGATAAGAAACATAAAACAACAATATCTACACAACCGCACACAAACTAATTCGTACAATATATCCTCCCTTCTATTCCCGTCCCACAATCCCCTCACCCTCTCCACTCGTTGTTAAATTAAATTAAATTAAGTTAAATAAAATTGAATTACTATATTCAGTGGAAAATTTGTAGTTGGCATAATTTTATAAACCATTATTTTATATTTGTTAAGATGTTGATTTGCTGTTAATTTTCTCCCAAAATAAAATAAATAAATATATACCTGATATTTTAGCTCGCTACTTGAATCTACCTGGCGGTAAGAACAGTTAGGTACCTCGAGTTTCTCGTACATTGCCTGCTGTGCGAGATTAGATGGCACCCCATCAATACCAGCCCAGTGAATTTATGCAGAAATATGAAGCTCATCAAAATTATATCAAAAATTTCTTTTTTTTTCTTGATATACAAGACAGATAATCACTTCTGCCTATCTTATGTTTATCTTACTAGTTTAACAGTGGTTTGAATAGTCATCTTAAATTTCTATCTATTTTTAAGATACTGCCTGCTGTACGAGATTAGATGGTACCCAAGTTCATCCCCGCCTGTTCATCTTCTTCTGTTTTTTTTCAAATTACGTAGGTTTACATCACTTTTTTACTGCTACCTGGAATAGCTCTACAGTAGTAGATAGGCCAACCCACTGTCTTAAGTATTTTAGTCATGATGTTCTCTTTCTTCCAGGGTCCTAACTTCCGGCAATCTTTTCAAGCATTATGAAGTTCAAGATCTCGTACCTGCTTCTCTGGATTCTTGTCCGAGATATTGAAGTTTTCGGATTTTTATTGTTTTAATTACTTATTTTTCTTAATTCATCCAAACCATAATATCTTCATTCTTAACTCGTAACCCTGTTAATCCAGCTTATTTTGAGTATTTTTTTTGTAGATTCACATCTTGAATGATTTAAGATACCAAATCAATTATTTGAAAAGCGTCTTTGCTTCCATTCAGAAAATTATATCGAGAACAAGAAGCATCTGATCATTCGCTTTCGTTTCGCAGAAGTTTAAATCTCATGGATCCAAAACTATATAAAAAAACACCCTCTTCAATAAGTTGTACTTATGCACAGGTAAGTTCTTCTGCCTGCCTTATTTTTTACCTTCCTAATTTGCTTCCAACAGGTAGCTCTTGTTATTATGTTTGTAAGCCATCCACTTTGTATATTGGGTTGAAGTTCGTTTTAAGATTATGGCTGGAATAGCCTGGCCAACCTTTTCCAGCTTCCAGACCTTGCCAAACTTCTACAGTCCTCTTCTGTATACTCACATTATCTCTTCCATGGCGCGTCTCTAGGTTTCTATAGACAACCACATAAACACGATATTTTTGGCTATCACCCAACACTTTTTCAACACGGCTCGTTCCAGACTTTGGGACCTACATACTATAATACCTATTAGATTTTTATAAGCTCAATTATATTCTACTGGTTTCTTTTTCTAGCGTAATAATCTAGATATATATTAGGTCCTTACATATGAAATTGACGTTTTACCGTACTGGCAAATTTGATCTCAAATATCTTCTCTTTGGTTAGGAATTCCAAATCCAAATTTTTACAGCTATTTACTCATGTATTTGTGTTTTGAAAATTATAATTCATTTGTTTTTTCCTCAATTGTTTTTTTCTTTGCGAGACTCAGTTTACAAAATGAAAAACTTGAAATATCGCGTTATTTACGAGTACGAGTTCCACCGTGGCACCAGTGCTGCAGAAACGGCTCGAAGGATTAATGATGTGTATGGCGACGGTGCCGCAAAAGAAAACACAGTGCGTTTTTGGTTCCAACGTTTTCGTTCTGGAAATTTCGACCTGCAGAACAAGCCCCGTGGACGGCCCGCCGAACGCCGTGAGACCAAAGTTGATAATGAAGAATAAGGCTATTGTGGAAGCGGAATCCATCGCAAACCACATACGAGTTAGCTACAGCTGAGGTCGTTAGATGATAAAACTGTTTTAATCCACTTGAAGCAAATGGTATAGGTGAAAAAGCTTGTGAAAGGTGGGTTACCTCACGAATTGAGTTGAAGGCAAATAAACAAACGCGAGTACATGGTGAGCGTTTGGTGGACTAGTGCTGGTGTCGTTCACTACAGCTTTCTTAAATCTGGCCAGACGATTACGGCAGATGTCTATTGTAAGCAACTGCAAACCATGATGAAAAAGCTAGCTGCTAAACAACCGAGGCTGGTTAATCGCTCTAGGCCACTGCTGCTTCATGATAACGCTAGACCACACACTGCACAACAGACGGCTACCACATTAGAGGAGCTTCAATTGGACTGTCTAAGACATCCACCGTACTCTCCGGACCTTGCCCCAACAGATTACCATTTTTTTCGAAATTTGGATAACTTCTTGCAAAGGAAAAAATTCAACTCCGATGGGGCAGTCCAAACCGCCTTCAAAGATTTTATTGATTCCCTTCCGAATGGTTTTTTTAGTAAAGGGATCGATGAACTACCTATGAGATGGCAAAAGTGCATAGATAGCAATGGTACATACTTTGATTAAATAAATATATTATAATAAAAAAAAATCGACTTTATGTTCCTCCCATACTAAACGTCAATTTCATATGTAAGGACCTAATATTTTTTGCATGTTAAAATAACTATTTCCAGGTAAAATGTAGATTTTTAGTTGTTCCGTTTTTTTTAGCGTTTTAGCTTTTTTAGTAGCTCCACTTTTTTTAGCGATTTAGCTTGTTTTGCGTGTTCAAATTAGACCTCTTATGTGTAAACTTATCATATACGTGTTGTCCTATGCAAACATCCTGGGTGAGTCTTGTTCACATACAGGTACTCTGTGTTCAAGGCATAAAACTTTTTTACTCCCTTTCTTTTAACTCTGCTTGTCTGTCTGCTTTTCCCGTGATCCAATCGAGCTTAAACTTTGCAGGAAGACTCGTGGCGACAATAAAAATGATTTAACAAATTTTCGTTTAAAAAAACTAATTATACTATAATTTTGAATTTTTCGAAATTTAACAATTTTTTCAAATTGGAAAACATACAAATGAGAAAGGAGCCCGACGCGTGAAGAAGGCGCGAATCCTGTTTCAACTAGTCTGACTCGAGCCATGGGTCCGATCAGATGATTTCGCCGATGCCGTGCCCCCCTATACTAATTATTACGTTTTCAATATTCCATAAGTTTTAAGGATAATAATGGAATAGATTTTCCACATGAACTTAAATCAAGAGGAATATATTGATAGAATATCAAATTGGAAACAATACAAATGAGAAAGAGAGTATAATAAAAAAATGGTTTTTATGGTTTAGTTTTTTTATAATATCAAACGAAAATCCTTAGACCTTGACAGCAACACATGGGAACAAATTGCTACCCTTGATTCTATCCAACCGCCAGAATGTGAAAAGACTTATCAGCCTCGTATTTCCTCCATGTCAGAATCAAGATCTTTACTGGATCTGTATTAACCGTTCTCTCTATATAGCACCTTCGTATCCTCTCATGGCACATAGTAGATTGCAATACGGCGCCTTGTCTTTGCAGATAGATTATGATTTTATCGGGAAACTGAGATAAAAAATACAAAGCCTGATTTATTTCTCGTAGGTGAAAATGTTTCCTTATCAATTTTTCATTTATTTTATACAAAATACTAAAGATTATTCTATATGAGTTACATTTTATATGTTAAATATTATCTGGGTAAACATAGATAATTTTTCCAATCGTCTTCTTCTTCTTAAAATTAGGCAATCCAAGTTTTGCTAATCAAACAATTTTCTATATCACATCCATTTTCAAGTAAATTTCGTGATATAATCACACATTTAATAAGTGTCTTAGTTATTAAATATAAAGAAAACAAAAATTAATATTTAATTATGTTTAACTAACTACATTTGTTCTATTAATGTTATGATTAAACATATATCGTCATAGTCTTGAAAAAGAAACGCAAAGCAATTTAATTTAATAAAATTCGCCTCACAGAACAATTTGTAATACAAATTATTAAATATTACAATTTGCTATAAGTACAGACATATCATATTACAATTTTCTATAAGTATTGTATGTTTTTTTCATTCATAATACATTAATTTAATACTAAAAATTTTAATTGAAAATTATTTAAATAAGTTTTAAAAAAATGAAAATCAGTAATACCATTTTAATAAATAATCAAATATAATTTACATGAAAAATCTAGGACGTACCCTAGAACAAGTTAGTTCTTTAGAATTATTCAAAAGAAAATTTTAATTTAAAAATATTGTAAAACCATTTTTCACAAAACATTTTTTAAATATTTTCTATTCCAACACAATTTATATATAAATTTCATATTTATAAATGAATCATAAGTTTAAAAATGCTTAAGAACATCAAAGAATTTTTATTCTATCAATAAAGCACGAATAATCTTAAACAAAATCAATTTAACCACCTTAATAGGTATGCACCGTAAATATACATGTCGAAAAATATAAGAGGAAAGATTTCTGATAAATCCATCGGTTTTATTTTGTGAGAAAAAAATGTTGATCGTATAAATCACGTTCCTCTCAGAATTATAGGCCAATTAGGAAACTTCATTGTAAATACTACAGATGCCTTGTTAACATATACTATACGTCGATAACATAAATATTATCCAAGATATCTACTTTAAAAGTCTGCTAAGCGGCCTGGCAGAATTACCTAACTTATAGCTATAATATTAAAAAAGCATGTTATACAATTACTTAAAAAATAATGAAACATATTATTTATTTATATATTAAAAATACACCACCTGAATTGAGCTTTTACATAATATGAAATAATATGAGGTGTACAAATAGCATATCTATCTTAGCAGATAAGAAAAAAATTACGATAAATTAAAGAATATCTACAATATGAATGCAATAAGTAATAAGAATATAAAAAAATAAAGAATATTAGCAATATTAGTTCAATAAATACTAGATTATATTATTTATTATTATATATTACGTTATAACTAATTAATAATTAAAATCACATTTTATTTATGAAGTTAGATCTTTCAGAACACAACTCCATGGTAATTAAAACAAAAAGTCTGTCAATAAATTGTTTCTATTCTATATCTACATCTTCAAGTGTGTGTTTTCTAGGGTATTACGCCGTGTTATTACGACCTTTCGGGCCGAAGTTTCGAATCCCATTGCAGGGTCCATCATCAGGGCTGATGATTGTGACCTTGTGATCTGTGTTATTTAAATAGACTTTTATTTCATACCTGCTGTAAACGTCAGAAAAATCACGGGACATAATAATAATTAATAACGACCCTTGTGTGTTACCTGATCTGCACCCCGATTGACGTGTTATACTTGGGCGCCCGGGCTTCATTAGTTGCTATTTTATCAGTATTGTTGTTGTGACAGACGGACATTTGAAATTAGGATAGTTGATTTTTTATGAAAGTAAATATTATTACAATTTGTATTACAATTTACTGTGTCTTAATACAATTTGCTATAAGTATTTACTGTGTCTTATTACAATTTACAGTATGTATATACTTATTGCAGGCGCATGCAGAGAGTTAATTGATGAATAATTTTTAAAAAACGTACATTTTGGAAAAAAAAATTAATTAATAATTTATGTGACAGAATATTATAACATATCAAAATTTGATTAGTATTATAATGAATATTTGCTTACACAAAAGTCTTGTTTCAATGTACTTCTTGCACGCCCCTGCTATACAACTTTTTTTTTAATGTATTTATTTTAATAAAATTTAAGACTGAAATTGTTTTTGTTATCAATTTGTATACCTTCCTATTTTTATTTTAATATACTTAAAGATAATATACGGAATAATGACGTCATTTAAGTTACTGTACACGTATATACATAAACATTAGTTTTTATTATAGGTAAGTACTTGATCGTATATCGTGCTCAATATTCAATTACGTCCACAAAGGGATACTTATTAATTGTGATTAATTATAGAAGTCTCACAGAAACGAAGCTATTTATATAGGAAACGTATATAGGAGTATAAATACACCAAGGAAAGGAACATAGATGTCTCTAGCGTAGCCCATTGATATGCAAGAATATATGAAAGAAACTGATTTAGAACATGTATGCAACTTTCAAAAACGTGTATGTATTACGGTGGAATTGGTGAACATTACATTGTGTTAAGTGATGTTAAGTCTAAATAGCTTTATCTATGTGAGATTTTTATAATTTATTCAAACAAGTATATTTCATCGCTTTTTAATCTTAAGTTTTTAATAATTATCATAAATAATTCATTTCAAAGAGTACATTTTGAAGTAAAATTAAATAAAGAAAGTGATATATCCAATTGTAATTAATATATTATCAATTCTGAAATTTTTATTCTAGTATCTTGTATAAGACCAGTATTATTAATAAAATCTTCTGCTAATTGATCAAAAATAAGTCGAGTTTGTTAAAGATAAGTCAACAGCGCCAAATGTGTTGTTTTATCAAAATTAGTTAATGGAAGCCTTCGCTGGAAAACTGCAAGTAGAAGGTATACTGATTTTAGCAAAGTCTTTGACTAAGCTTTATATAAATTATTATTATTATTTTATTATTTTTTAAATAGAGATGTGAACACGGAATACGTGTCACATCAATATTCTTACTATTTTCAAACTAAGCTAAAAACGCTTGTGCTATGAAAATATTACTAACTTGCTAGTCTGGAGTGAGGTTCGAACCCGCGACCTTTGGATCACGAGGCGAGTGTCCTAACCACAAGACCAACAAGCTACTCATTAAACTACATCACTTGGGAATACTAGGGAATATATATCTTAAAATATTAGGGAATATACATATCTGAATCTAAATTCTGATAATAATAAATATTTAATAACATTTTAAGTGATATAACCTTCCACAGTACTTCAGTCCTATTCTCGATATTTCCAATAATTTCCAATAATAACCCCCTCCTTTCACACCTTACCACTTTGCTAGAATACATAATTCAATAGCTGATTGTATTTTAATAAATTGTTAATTAAACCTGTTGAAGAGAGGAACTGCACCTCTTGAATCTAAGAGTATAGTCGTGATAAAAATAATACTCCGTTTTATGTGTAACACAAAGTTTTGTTCAATAAAAATTAAAACAATAATCTAGGTGATTATAAGTTGTAAAATATAATATTATTGTGTGCAATTATTATATTCTGTAAATTAAAATAGATAAAATAATTTAAGTGGAATGCGATTAAAAGATTTTTGAAGTCTTAGGCGCTGCGGGAGTGAAATTTCTGTATGCAACGAAATGCGCGAGCATTATACAGTGGAAGTTTCACACCATGAAGTTAGCCGTCAAAAATAATAAAGTATGTATATTTCATACGTTAGCTAAGTTCACTTGTAAGAGACCCAGACTGCGAAAATATTAGAGGAAGGCTGAAATTCGCATGCGCATTCTATCCTGGTACGTTACAACGCACGGTATACAACATATGGTTAATTCTTGTATTCCATCCAAATGGGTACTTACGCACGTATTTAAATAGTAAGTAGTCTTTATTATAGTTATAATAAAAAAAATATTTTAAAATTATTAAATATTTTGTTTTGGTATAATATATGAGCCAATACATAATTTTACAATTTTATCAAAAACCTTTTTCACTCCAATTTCATTCCTTCACCTTCATTATATTTTATATTGTCACGAAGCGGCCATCATAACCGTCCACAGTGTCTAGCACCAAGTAAGCATCGATGGCCGCATAGCGGCCGCTATCACGCGCTGGGCCCAGCAGCGGCCACTACCAGACGCGCAGTGGCCACTATTGCAGACCACAGGGAAAGCAGTAAGCGGACGCCAACGGCATCGTAGCAGCCACTACGGCTGCATTGGCCGTTAGGGGATCACTACAGCCACCCGCAGGGCCTAGCATCACGTAACGGGCGAAATTCACCAATGTCAAGTCCACCAAACCCAGACTTAGTCGCCTGTAGGCAGGCCCGCAGAAGCAACTAAAGAATAAATAGAAAGTAAATAAGAAGTATAAATTATTTTTATATTGGTTAAATATTTATCATACACGTAATCTTATAAAATATACTTTTATCCTTGACTTTTTCAACCCTTTTCACACAGCTAACAACTTTACGACTTAACAATAAACTTAAAGAAAGGGTTTTATTATCAATGCAAAAAAAAAAAATTCAAAATTCATGACTTCAGCTATTTAATCAAGATGCAAATATTGTGTCTTAAATACGCTGTGTATTTATTATCTACGGTGTCAGCAGTAAAAATGTATAATCAATGATATATATGTACGAGAAATTAATTAAAATGTTATTTTTTCTAGATCGTAATAGATATATATAGTAGTATTATGTTTATCAAAGTCACCCCCATAAAGAGATATGTGTGATTTATAATAAATATTTTTGATTTTTATTTATTATTGAAACCTATACGGTGTACCTACTATATATTTATTTATATAAATCAGAATTCATAAATAAATAAAATAATTTTTCAAAGGAACAGCCATTTATTGCAAGAGCACGTTCAACACTTTTGAAATATGAAACAGAGTAGGTAATGGTCGGATGCACCGGCTAGCGTGCCCCGGGGCAATATAAGCGTATAAACCAACATTACCAAACGCAGATAACAAGCGGAACTTGCAACTTGAAAATATTTTGGCAATGAACTCAAACATACCTAAGCCAACTTCAACCACGTCCGCACTGCATTCGAAAGATTTATCAAAAGCGATCCTCCACCGCAAAAAGTAAAATCACTTTGGTTTGGGATATTCTAAGAGTGTTTAGAGAGAATTAATATTTTTGTAAAGTCGTTGGATTTTTAGGCGTCTGCAAAAATGCTCACGCAAGACTGCCTGCTACATGTAATATATTGATGCACTTTAAAATGTCGGTACATTTATTTATTCTTTCATAACTGTGGGTATTGCGAGATACTTAAAAAGTTCGAAAGCAATTATCATAATCATGTAATTTTTTTTTGGTATCATTATTTGAGTCTTTCGCCGCCGCTACTGATGGCGGATATTTCAGTTTCGCTGTACATGAAGGTAGGTCTCACCATAAGTCTCGGTAGGATGTGACGTATGGTATTAAAAGGGGGGCGGGAAAAACTTCACTATAAAAAAAGTAACCCATAAACACCAAGTTTTTATTATACTCCCATTCTTTGTAAAATATAACAACAATTAAAGACGAATTAAAACATATAACATAACACTAAACTTACGGTAATTTAATATATTTCTAAAATGTCAGATGTTTTGAGCTTTGATAAGAAACTTCATGCTTTGAAGATTAAATTCTAAAAACTTTTGTCAGTCAATTTAGATTTTCGACATTCGTAGTGAAGTACCTATTATATATACCGACGGAGTAATTCAAATTTAGAAAATATTCCGCGACGTTATCGGGCCGCCGTTGCTAATAATCAAACTTTTTTAATGATTCCAATTTGAAAAAAAACAGTAAAATTTCTTAAAATCCGAAATTATACTATAATTATTTATTTTTTTTAACGAAAATTTGATAGATCTTCTTGATCGTCGCCACGAGTCTACTTTCCAAGTTTCAGCTCGATTGGATTACGGGAAAAGGGTTAAAAATCGATCCAAAGTTTTTCCGACGGCAAGCAAGCAGACGCCACGAGTTAATATAAAGGGAGTAAAAAAGTCCGTCATGAGTTATGATTTTAAAACGAAAGCATCTTTCAGACAATATTAGAAGTCTATAAGTCAGACTAAATATCTGAGTTAATACCGTACCGTACCGTGTTAATGGCATAAAAGACTATTTATAAAAGTATATAAGACAACTTTGATCTTTTATCAGCCGTAAAGTGATTTAATGAGTCTTATCACGTTCATTATAAACTTTTTATTTTTGAATTTCAACTTTACGTTAAGTAATTATTAATTATTAGTTATTAGTTATAAAATAATTAGTCAAAACAAAAAGGTCTTTTGGGAATCAATCTAAAAGGTATACTTTAATCTTTAATCTTCAATTTGAAATCATAATTATTTTGAAAACGATTGAAATTAGCTATTGGATTCTAGTTAAGTTTATGGACGGACATTCGAAATGAATATTATCGGGGATGAGTGTCCAATATTGAAAGCTCGCATTACCTAAAAACAATTGGTAAAAAAAAAATATTTTGTGACATTTATTTTGTCTAACGTATGAGCTTGTAAGTAAGACTTGCCTAGTGATCAAATGGTCGGGGGTTCGAATCTCGACACTTCCGGCCACCAAATTATTTATGTTTTCATAGCACAAGCGTTTTGTTTAAAATAATATGCCAAAGAGTGAGTAACATTTATTCCATATACCTTTTCATCTCAATTTTAAAATATCCATGCTGCCCTACCAGAGGCAAAGGTGCGTGTGGTACATAGATGTGGTCAAGCAATATGTATAGGTAATTTATATTAGCCTATCACTGCTGCGTATGGTGGATTTTGTTGACTATTGCGTTATATATAAACGGAAATGCCATATGTAAGGAAGCGACGGCACATTTTATTGAATATTGGTAAATGTGGTTTCTATCTCAGGTCAACCTTTTTTTTTAAATATTTTTATTTATACATATATAAATATAAGTATTTTTAAATTTAATTTTTTTATTTAAGACGTTCATATTTACAGTTGCTTATAGGATGGCAAGAGTTTTATCAAAAAATATTATTTTATGTTAAAAAAAGGTTGCTAACAACTGGCCACCCAGGCGAAGTATTGTCGGCCTTTAAAAATAATAATTAACTACCATATAACCTTTCAGATATATTGATAATAATTATTATTAATATCAGTGTGATGACTGTATAATAGAGAGAAAGAGAGCGAACGAGTGTGGACGCGAGAAAAGGCATGCACGGTTGGTCGAGGTTGCATATAGGTTTAGACTTAGTATAGACACCGTGATAGACGGTTCGCCGCTATATAATATATTTTATTTACATTGTATAAAGCCGATCAAAGGACAATTAGATTAGGCTTTTATTATATTTATAAAAAATAATTCTAATTTAAATATAAATTTTTGTCCCGTTTTCATATATACAAGATTTTATATTTTCGCTTAGCCAGTTGCGAGACCGAAGAAAACGTCAAATGATTTTTGTATGCTCAAATATACTGTACAGTTATTATATATTACATAAAAAAAACAACTAAAGACGCACTTATTTAGACAATCCTATAAAAACCTATAGAATCAGACCACTACAAAACTAGCTAATGTTTTCCACTCCTAGTGTGCACTCCGCGAAGACACCTAATTCTTCCAGGCACTCCCAACTATTATAGTAGTTAACGTTAATTCCATTTCTTGCATGCCATCTAGTGAATAAGTAATATTAAATATGTTTTTAGCAGTAAGTTGTTTTGTAAGATAATTTTCTGTGTAAAGCGCCCTTGATGTGAGTACTCGCGAAAACGGCGCTATATAAATTATACAACTATTATTATTAATATTTAATACAGTACGGGACAGAATCGAGATTAAGATAATTCAAATAACAAATAAATGCAAAACATTTTTTAAAAATACCAATCTATTTCACTCCATTAGAATGGCAACACGATCGTCCTTAGATTACTTTACTTAAAGTTCATTGAATAATATCATAAATCATAATATTAACTGAAATCAAAATGCCCCCAACGAGCAAATTTGACAAAACTTTTCCTTCGCACGGGGTCTTATTAAAAAATGTCGCAAAAAATTACCGCCAACTCTTATTAATTCAGAGCAGACGGATAAAGTAAAAATTGAGAAAATTCTTCCGAAACTTTGTCTCCGACATCGTCTACTGAAAATTATAATAGTTGAATAAATACTGCCTCCGAAGGGTGTACTGTTATTTTGATTGGTGGTGTTTCAAGGGGCAGGTATTGATTTAAGAATCTACGTAGCGTTCTTATTTACATTACCAACTACATTTATTTGAGTGAGGATCTCGTTCCCAATAAAGTAAATTTATTTTCCGAGAGAAATTAGTGACGATTTGTGAAGAAGTCTTTAAGGAAAATACACTATCGATAAAAGATACCAAGTATTTGTTTAGTGAGAAATCATTTGAAGCTGATCGGGATACAGTTAACAAGTTGGTTGAAATTAAAAAAAGCGAATCCAACGTATACATAGGAATAAACTGTATAAATATTCCATTAGGGGCTCTCGGGAGGATAAAACATTTTTTTTGCGACATGGGAGAAAGAAATATTTTCCAGTAGTGTAATAGTTGTTTGCAGTACTGTCGACGGAATAAATAAAAGATCGCTAAGATAGTTTGGTTATTTTTTTAATTAACGCTTCAACAGGCCAAGAGGCCTAATTACAGAATCAAAACGTATCACAAAACACCCAGGTTTGAGTAAATCGCATAGATTAATTGTGACCTCACCGTGAATCGAACCCGGAAGCCTCGGTGTGAGAAGCCAGTGTCATACCCACTGAGCTACGAGTGTCTTATTATAAATGTTTATCTTTTTTATTCGTAATAAATCTTTAAGTTATCTTAAATGTGTGAGCGAAGAGAGGATGGTAAAAAAGCATCAGGGATAAATGATATCCGCGAAGGACCTGGCATGATCAAATTAACCAAATACTGGAGGGCAGCCTGCTAAAGGTATAGACAGCAGAAAAACTTACACAAGAACATGAATTGTATTAAAGCAGAAGAGAAGAATATGCTCTCTGCCTAAAGTGTGATGATATATTATTTTGTTATAATTATCGCGTTAAGGCCGGTTAAGGTTGTTTCAAGTTGGATCAAAGTAAAAGTTCGTTTAAAGTTTATTTTTTTACGTTATCCACCAATCAAAAGATCTGTTTCCGTAAAAATCTATGCTTTAAACGAACTTTTATTCTAATCCAACATGAAACAACTGGGTCTTAGGCGCATAATATGATGGTTGCGAAATCTTTCTGAATATTGTTGGTTCGTGTAGGTTCTTTTCAGTGAATTTTTGCTTAGGTAGCTCTTTTGAGTGCTATGATCTTAATATATGAATAAGTTCTGCGGATGGCGTTCTTACTTTGACGGAACCAATTTCGTGGAACAAGCTGTCTTCAATGATTAGAATAATAGAGTATGATGAAAATCGTAAAGATTCACTTCCTTAACATTTAATTTAGGTACGTGTCGTCGAGGTTGTAGAATATTGCCCTGTAAAAATTAGTTGTAATATACTTAGTCATTAATAATTTGTCACGAAGACTAAAGAAATACTATATATTAACTTAACTTCTACTTAATACACAAAGTCACTGGACACAAATACAACTGAAACGCTATTTTGTAATTTTCACTCGAAAATATTCCACACGTAGGTACTCTGGTACAATTTTTTCGCTGGCTGACTATATTCTCGAGGACCACCAGTTCGCTTATCTGTATTTTCACCAGTTGTAAACCACAAGTCTGATTACCATAGCGATACATAATAGCGAAAATCCTTATTTTCTGGATTCTTTACGTATATTTTCGTGTCTTTCCGGCTTCTAGGTGTTTTCAATTTATTCTGAATCAAATGTTGGAATATCCTCGATTATCCAGTATTTAGTGACAATATGTTATGTAATGAAAAATTTAATCTTGTTTTCTTTTTCTGTAGATGATCTCGATTTCAGTGTCGTAGAGTTTCAATTTTATTAATAGTGTGTTTATTTATTAATTATTATTTTTGTGTTTATTTATTTACTAATTTATTTATTGATTTTATAATTAGTGTTTTTCAGTCAGAGCTGACATTCGTTATCCTCTACCGCTTCATCATAAATACCCACGTCTTGCTTTCTGCCTTAAATGACAGAATGTCATCAATGATGTTCTGACGGCAGAAAAATGGTATTTAATGTGGAAAAAATGTCATCAACATAATACTAATATCGATATTATCACACCTACTCAACCCATCACAAGGCATTAACTTTGGTTACCTGCTATTTTTTTTCGTATTCTCCAAAAATTAAAAAAAATATATTTGTATTTCTCTAGGAAATGGCATGTATTTAATTAAGGGTCAAAAGTATTCAAAAGTACATTCAGAGCATCGTGCAGCGCGAACAAGACAATTGTTGCATTTGGTACGTATACTTGATGGTAGATTTCGGAAAAAAATATGAAAAAAACCTGCAAAGTTTCTTTGTTGTATGTAGATATATTAATTGTTCCACTTCATGACTTAAGTTCACATTTTTTAGTTGATTTATTTTTAGATATTTTTAGTTAATTGCAGTGAGATATTTAAAATAGGTGATATTAATATTGGAACAATCAAATATTTAAAGTATTGCCTCTCTAAGAAAGCATAACTGCCCGTGTTTAGAGAGGGAATTCGCTTACAGTATATTATAATTAAAGTTATTTAATTCAAAATTCAAGAACACATTCATATTTGTGAAGTTGTAATTTTTCAGAACAAAGTTCTGGAAGTTTTTAAAACCAAATTAATTAATCAATTAGAAATACATACAGAATAATCTAATACACGAAAAAATATTTTGTCTACTACCGGGATTTGAACCCGAATTAATGAGAATTACATATAAGGTCGATATATTCATGGAAACATAGAGAGTTGCTATAGCTTAGTGGTCAGAGCACCGGCCCCGGAAAGGAGGTGACCCGGGTTCGAATCCTGGTAGTAGCCAAAATATTTTTTCGTGGATAAGATTTTTCTGTACGTCTTTCTAATTGATTAATTAATTTGGTTTTACTTAATTCAGTCTGTAATAGATATGTTAGAAGTAAGTATAATGAATTATTAAATTGAAGTAAATAAAATAATGTATTATTAAAAATATGACATTTTGAATTATTCAAATGAAATAAATATAATTTAAATTGATTTAGCAGATAATTTTTTTTTTCCCAAAATTTTTTAAACACCCCTGCTGCAACTATTCAGTCTGGATTTGCACTACCGAGATAGCAATGGTGTACTTTTAATTGTTTGAGGAGCGTCTACGTGTACTTGGCATATTTCCAGTACAAATTGGGGCTGATTGATTCTACCCTGGAAATATACAAGCCTTCGAGCACATTGTCAATGATTGCCCACAAAAACTATGGAATGGCTGCAAAATCTATATTTGCGATCTAGCAATACGAAGTGCATGAATAAAATATTGCTCTAGAGAACAATGAAATGACAGACAAAAGAAAGATTTTTTATTGGATTCTTAACATTGAACATAGCATGTCACATTAAGGTTCATTGAAATATACGATTATAATATATATCTTATAATATATAATATAAGAATATACGTTCTAAAAAATATACAATTCTATTGACAATCGATATTTACCCGTTTTAAGGGGTAAATTAACTCACCCATTCAAAAAGAGAGTACAATCATTTCAAGAATTAGACAGAACAAAAAAAATAATGTTGGTAATAGTGAGCAACTTATATTATTTAATATTGAGTACTTAGTGTCAATTTATGTTGTTACAAAAACACACATTTGAGAATTGAAAAAAAACAACCAAAATGTAATTTATTTATTTTTAATAGTTAAATATTGAAATATCTAATTCAAAAATATTGAAATGATTGGAGTGTTCATAATAAGATAAAAGAATGGCTCAATCAAGTCGATGCAGAAAAATTAAAAGGGGTATTAAAAACTACGTAGAAATTTAAAAATAGAAAATAAACTAGTCCGCCTCAGCACAGGAACCCCTAGTGAGGTGGACTAAGAACACAAATATCATTAATTACATTGTACATGCATACTATTATATTAAATATCGTAAATTGTATCTTAAAAGAACCTAATAAAAAAAATACAAGTATATACAAAAAGTCAATAAATACGTTCACATAGCATAATGTATAATAATAAGTGTTTTGATACATACACATCATATATATTCTCCAACTTAACAATGTATGTTGTTTAGGTTAGATTTTATTATTAGTTATTTAGTAGTAACTAAATCTTTCTAACCTAATATAACCAACATAACTAACCTAAACGTTAGGTTTTTCAGTTTGAAAAATATATTTTCACTAGAAATATGCATATTTTCAACATAAAATAAGTGTTAATTTTTTAAATAAAATTTTACATGAAAATTGTGAAGTGATACTAGACTGTACTAAAATCTACTTTGGTTACTGTAATACATCCTACTGTAATATATCCTATGAACTCGGTCTATAAGTAAAAAAATATCAATAACACATTCATTTTATGTAATATAATATACAAAAAATGAGGTAAATTTTATAATTTTATGTAATTAATACAAATTACGTACATAAGATATAAAATAATCAAATTTATTAAAATAAGTTGTCGATCAAGAACACCAGAAGAAATTATAAAAAAATAACAGCTCTTATAAAGTTTTGCCAGCGGCGTGACGTGGGTTTTTTTGCGACGGCACCTCAAGCCAAGTCTGGCTCGCACGGACCGCTGCACAAATATGCCGGTACGACCGCCTCCAGAAATATTACTTTTGTGGGTACGGGTAGGTTCGTACTCGGTTCTTTAGATGACTTGCTAGCTGGGAAAACTTTGGTAGTTCGGTCCGACTACCTTCACGTATAATAGTATAATTTATTTACCTAAATTATATATAAATGAAATTTATATTTAACTTTTGGTGTAGCGAATAGAGTTTATTTACGTAACCAACCGGCTTCGGAAACATTATTTTTGATAATAAAAAACTAATTTCAAATTTAAATTAATTATAATTTGTCATATAAATTCTATTTATAAAAATAATTTGTCTGAATTAATGAAAAAAAATAATATGATTTTATACATAAGAAAATGACAATAAGGATTAAAAATTATTGAAAATATTTTAAAGATAGAAATGGCGGTTATTTATTTATGCTTTTTATATACTTCTAAGATTTCAAAATATTCCCAAAAAATTCCTGTGTACCCATTTTTTAATCAAAACTATGATTATTTTCCATTACATGATTGAAATATTCTGAAAAATCATGATTATTTAGATATCTCAAATCCAGTTTGTCTCTGATATTATATTAAAATTTCGACCTGTTTCTATAACATAAATTATAGTAAAATCATTACAACTAGACTAACTACTATCACGCCATTTCTCCCCGGGGTTATGCAGAGAGAATTTAGCCGTAACTCCACATAACTCTCGCCTCTTCCAAAATCATACATCATCGTATGTAAGCTCGACGCAAATACCTATATTTGTAAATAACGGAAATATGATATAACATTTTTCAATTGTTAACAAAAGATAATTATTTTGTTAAGAATTAGTTATTTGTCACTTTAACAAAGAAAATGATTACTTCCGAAACCGGTTAAATAATTAAACTCATTTGTTTGTACGTACGTAAATTTGAAATTAAAAATGAAAAACTAAATTATACCTGCTTAATTATTAAAATAATTTATACTTAGCTTATTCATATCTTTTAAGTTGTAACACAAGCAAATTTACGGTGCCTAATTACTCAACGTTACTATAAATGTAACAGTTTCGATGCAAATATGAGTATATAATTTATGCAAATGTTCACCTATATCAGTTTGACATCCGCCCTACTTCTGAAGTAACTATACTTAGGCAGGTAATTTAGGATTAGTACGCCAAACCTGTAGATGTAATTTAGACTATCAATGTTTATTTATGTGGACTAACTCTAAGTACGTCCGTATTAAAATATATTATAACGTATAATGAAATGTATCCATCTATATATCTTGCTTTTGCTAAATTATCTCAAATATATCATGCGCTATTTGTACAATACACGTCACGTGCCGACACAAAAAGATGCCTTTGGACGGGTGGGAGTTTTCTCCCGAAACACCTACACACTAACACGCCAAATTGGTAACCCCAACGTAATTAATTCTACACGCAACTTTCTGATCTGGTGTCAGACTCACTACCGTTGCGCATCGTAGTCAAATCACCAAACATTAAAAATTAAGGCAGGATGCGGAATAATAGGTATATCAGAATCCATATATTTTTTTTTTTATTATAAAAAAAACTTCATACAGATAACATTTAAAACAATAACATCGATGTGTATCATGCTGAAATTAGGAACATATTATTTATGGTACATATAGGTAGGTAAACTTGGATTATATTTATGTATTTGATTTTGGATAAAAAAAGTTTTAACTGCTTTAAGTGGGCATTTTTCATTTGTAATTTTTCCGATGCCATCCGGTAGGCTAGACAAATATTTTTTCATGGATATTTAAACGATAAAATAAATATTCTCAGGTTTTCAAGACCATTCAGAATCTTCTGTGCGTAGTTTTCTGGGATGTTTTGCCGTGTATATCTGACCCTCTGGCCGAGGTTTCCGATCCTATTGGACCCTGCAATGGGATCCGAAACGTCGGCCAGAGACGTTAGATATATTTATTTATTTATTTTATTTATCTTAATTATTTAGTTCCACACATATATTTTGTTTGGGCTAAATACATGATTTCACTCAAACATATTGCATTCCATCTAGTTATTGAAAAGTTTTTACAATAAAATTTTGGCACTCTTGTTTTTTTTTTGTTTCGCGATCCTAGGATTGGTCTGCAACAAGCACTCGCTTTCTCCACTCCTCTATCACCTGCCAGCCTCTTCATTTCTTGCTCTAATAAACTCCTGTTTAAACCTCCTTGTATTTCCCGTGCTTTGAATTTCTTTTAGCAGGCTATCGAAAATTTTTAGACCTTTGTACATCTTAGCAGAAAAACTTAGCGTTTATGTCTAGATTACTACTTGTGAAGATAGGCAGTGGCAAAAACTCCTACGTGTGGAAGTAAACGGTCTTCAGTGGACCATAAAAGCACGTGATGGTTATGAAAACTAGCAGTTTTTTTATGTATCTCGATATCTTTGTTTTCTTTTTTAAAGAGATGCGATCACGGAATACGTATCATATCAATATTCTTACTATCTATTTTCAAACTAAGCTAAACGCTTGTGCTATGAAAATAAGACTAACTTGCTGGTCCGGAGTGAGATACGAACCCGCGACCTTTAGATCACGAGGTGAGAGTCCTAACCACAATACCAACAAGCTACTCAATCTATGTATCTATGCATTATAAATCCTACGTATACACGGTGAATATATTAAGCTCCAATATAAATAAAATTTTATTTCTGATTTTTGCGATTAGTTTCAAGAACTCCGTATTTATTTTTTAATGAAATTTAAAACAAATTAATTTTTGATAAATTTAATTATTAAGTTAACAGACTGTTTGATAATGGCCTAACAAGCCGAAAAAACTTAACGTGCAAAACTTATTCATAATATTTATAAATAATTTATTTATTTAAAATTTCATTAAAAAGAAAATGTTTAATTTTGTGGTGTCAAGATTAATTTAATATTAATCGTTAGTAAAATTGAACAGAGCTGGCAAAATACATTTATATTCTTACTTCTGACAATTTTCATAAAAATAAAAGTTAGATTTACAACAAAATATTTATGTTTATTTTAGAGTTTTTTTTTTAATTCGACATATAAATAAAAATCCGGTGTAATCAGTATCACAATCGCCAAAGAGGCTTATGAGGTCTTTTGAGCGGATTTTTGTTATTTTTGAGAGCGTATTTTGTGAAAATAATATTATTATAGAGTTGACACCTAGATTATTTTATAGATAGAACGAGATAATTATAAAACTAATTATTTTATTTTTGATAGAATACACAAAAAAATTAACTTTTAACATAAGCTTAATAGTTTACGCAAATATGTTTTAAATAAATTATTTCTTAGGGACGTGTATTTATAAATACATGTATTTTTTTTTTCCGACGGAACATTCAAAAACTAAAATTAAATTTTGTTACCTTTAGTTTTTAGACTATAGTATCTTCTTCTCCCTTTGTTAGATCTTTCGATTTGTGGTACGGTTAACTACGTCCCCTCAGATGATGTGGTCCAGCTGTCCTTCCATCATTTAGGTGGCCTTCTCGGTGGACGTTGTCCAGAGGGGATTTCCTTAGCTGCTGTACGCACGAGTCTGTCACTGTCCATCCTGGCTACGTGATCCCTCCAGAATCTCCTTCTGGATCTACTCCATCGTGCTGTTATGTTCTCTATTTTTTTACTTTAATATGAGATAAAAATAATAAAGATGAAAAGTAATAGGCATAGCGAAACAGGAATAGAGCTATTTATTTCAAACGACAACTCATTAACTGTTGGCGTTTCTATTAAGATTGCAGTCCTGGTCCTAAACTTCTACCTTAGGATTATTCAATCCTGTTTATGTTAATTGAGGTTTCTTTAATATCCTCATCCTACTTAAATGCTCAGTAGCACTCTAGGATCCTGAGAAAAATATATGATAACCTCCGCTCTCCCCCCTCGGACATCTCACCAGTCTCTGCATTAACCAATTTCGCGTCACGATGTACAAAGCTTTTTTTTCAATCGATTCAGCAACATTGTAGATTGCATTTTTAAAAAATATTTATTATATGGTTTTGTATATATTTACTATTGTATTTAATTATTTACACATGACGATGGAATGGTTTTTCTGAAACATGTTCGTGTAAATAGTTAAATAAAAAAGTAGATATATACGAACAATATAATCAATATTTTTTTTATAAGGATTTTTTAATTGTTTTTATACGCGTGTATTAAAAATAATATTTTCCCTCTCCTCTTTACCCCTTCCCACCTGATATATTTTCAATGCATATCTGTACTGATCGGACTCAAATTTAGCATACTCATTTTTTTAGTCCCGGCGAGTAACATAGGTGACATTTCTTCCCTTCCCCTTTACCCTTTTCCCTCCCCCCTGATATATTATCAATGAAAATCTGTATCATTCGATCGATCGGACTCAACTTTTGAAAACTTATTCCTTAGGACCCGGCGGAATACATAGGCCGCAATTTCCTCCTGGACATCCCATCCATACCAGTCTAGATTAAATGAAAACATTGTTTTTATTAGAGACTTTGCATAATAATGGAACATGTGTGTCCCCCACAAACTTATATTTAACTAAATCCTTAACCCGAGCAAGGCCGGGTTTGAACAGCTAGTTAATAATAATTTTCTTTCCAAAAGCCGATCTTATTATATTTTCAAAATTAGTATGATTTCAAAATCGTTATTTAAAAAATGGAAATATTTATTTGATTTATTAATAAAATAGATTTTTTTTTTATATTTCAGTTTAGTGAAAATTAAAACTTATTAGTGCATCCATCACAATATCGCTTATGTTATTCGTATTAATCTTTAATCACAATATATAATTTTCTATGTAACAATGTCCGTCACTAACGCTACCAGATGGCACAAATAATGGTGATGTTTATAAAATAAGGTGCAAAAAAGATAATTCTCTTCATAATATTGTCCATCACTAACGCTTCCAGATGGCTCAAATGATAATGATATATAATTTTATACCTGATGTATAAAAGGCAAAATAAACACAATTTTCTATTTAATTGTGTCCATTACAAACCTTCTAACTCCCTGACTATGTGCATTACATAATATAATATATGAGTCTTATATGTGTCATTCTATAATTTTGGAATACGTATAACTACTGTTTTGTATTATTTTACCATGTACCTATTTATATTTTCCTATTGGATGACCAAATAAAAAAATAAATAGTAGGTTTATTTCTATATTATAGTAGCTGTATATGCCAACATACATTTATCAAAAACGTCCCTTTAGCTAAATTGTGATATCTTTCTACTAAAACCTTTCGAGAATCATCGACTAACAACCCCCGGGTAAACAATATTCCGCGGCTCTGCTCCGGCGACAAACACTAAGTGCATTAAAACAAACACGAGCATGCATCATAAAACAGTACTTAAACTAATGCAATGACATCACTCGGAAGCGTCGCGGACGAGGTAAGAAAAATTTGCATTTCGTTGAAAAATATTCCAACGCCCGGGGGAAGATCGGCTAAGGGTTCACCCGTGTAAAACATTCACGCCTTTGTTTGAGGAACTTAGCCGGAGTATGATTTCTCAGGCTGTGTTTTTAAGCGTTCGCTGCAAGTTTCTCTTCACCCCCTTTCTTCCAGGGCCGTGCCCGAAGGGTGTGCAGTGCACCGATGTTCTTCGATAATTGGTGGCTTAAAATATATTATATTTATTAAAATTATTAATATTTAAAGCATTTACTTTGTGGTTAGACATAATAACAGAATGTTGGTAAACTTAGTAAAAACCACTACCAGATTTACGGTCTACCGGTTTCGAGACGTACCCGTCTCTTCGTCAGGACCAACACTACACTACTACATTCACAACAATATTACTGTACCATACTGTACTGTAATATACTATACTGTAGTAGTACACTATACTGTAGCAGTGTAGTGTTGGTCCTGACGAAGAGACGGGTACGTCTCGAAACCGGTAGACCGTAAATCTGGTAGTGGTTTTTACTAATTTTACTAAAATTCTGTTATATTATATTTTATATATATTGAATACGTTTTTTAATACAACGTCAATCTGACTTTCTTCATTGCAAATTCGATAAATATTCTGTTATTATTAATATTTTTAATATTTAAAGCATTAATTTTGTGGTCAGACATTTTAACAAAATGTTATTTATGTTAGTATATAACCACTAAAATATCTTTTTTTGTCTACAGGTTTCGAGACGTCACCCATCTCTTTATCAGGACAACCAAACTACACTAGCATGTAAATATCACTATACACAACCACAGTTTTCATATTTGCACTCCAACTTGTTCACAAAATACTATTCACATGTAAAGTATTTTGCACATTAAATTAAACACAAATTTACTTATATTCAAGAACACATTCATATATGTGCAGTTGCAATTTTTCAGAACAAAGTTCTGTGAAATTTTTAAAACCAAATTAATTAATTAATTAGAAAGACATACAGAAAAATAATAATTAATCAATTAATTAAAATAAGAACTACATATAAGGTCGATACATTCATGGAAACATAGAGAGTTGCTATAGCTTAGTGGTCAGAGCACCGGCCCCGGAAAGAAGGTGACCTGGTTTCGAATCCCAGTAGTAACCTAATATTTTTTCGTGAATTAGATTTTTCTGTATGTCTTTCTAATTGATTAATTAATTTGGTTTATATTTTTGGAAACTGGGAAGACTTTGGTGGCTGGATCATGTGGATAGAATGACCGAGCGTCAAGCACCAAATTCCCTGCTCCTCCAAGTGCCGATAGGGCAAAGGAGCTTAGGAAGGCCACAATTAAGATGGAGCGACAACGTCCTCAAAGACATATCTGCCTTGAAGCTTCTGAACTGGAGAGGGCTGGCACTAAGCCGAGATGAGTGGAGGAAGACTCTCGAGGAGGCCAAAACCCACCAGGAGTTTTAGAGCCAAGAGTGATGAAGATGATGATATTTCTGGTATCACCATTCTTCTCAAACTAAAATTAAGCTAACCTTGACTTATTCTTTTTCGCATAATAGAGTATATTTGTTTATTTTATTGTTTATTTACATTTGTTAATGCAAGTTACTAATAACTGCCACACTAGGTAAAAACCTGTTCTGAGGCAGTTATTCTCATATGATACTTATGTAATATTAACAAATGACAATTAAAGAAAGTATAAGCAGAATGAAACTACATCAATAATAATAAAGTAACTCATAGGAATACCTAAATCTAAAAGAAAAGAAAATATACATACAAAATTAAGATAAGAATTTAAGTAGTTACAAAAATAAATATTACAATAATAAATATTAAAGTATACTTTAAATTATATAAATCAGTTTTTGAAAATTCAAAGGTCAAGATCTTAATTATTTAACAATTTTTTTGTTTGTTTTTTATTTAACTGTTTTTTATATTTTGTCGAGTTATTTTTAAAAGTTGTAAAGCCTGTGTTATTTTTATTGCATTATTGTGTATTTTTGCAATACTTTTAAATCTGTAAGGGTGCATCTGTGCATCTGTGTGGTATGCACCGTACGCACACGAGTGAATAAATAAAGATGAAATTTTATCAATGGATATAGTGTGAGCACAGTACACACAATCCAAGCTGTACGTAAATACTTAAGGTAGCTTAGTCGATTGTGTACAGTCTAGAGTTGAATGAAATCAAGTTAAATTACAAGCTGGGGTCAATGAGCACACTTTTCACCTGGTCGCGTGAACGTCTAGGCGCGCCCCTGGTCCCCCATCTCTCGGAGACAATAAGATTCCTGCTATTCTCTCCAGCGGCGCGTCATTTTATTGAAAGGGAAAATATTGCTCCGAGCAAGATTAAACCCCCGGCATCCAGTTTGCTAGGAGAGAGTTCTCCCGAGTAACGATTGTTTATTATTTCTCCGATAACGCTGGGAGGGTTTAATTATTCAAAATTACTTTTGGAGAATTTCGTTTCCTTGCAAGAAAATTATTACGTTACTTTATTGTTATTGGATTAATCCAACGCGTTTTTATAATTATGCGTTTTTTTTAATGATTGCGCTAAATACCTACGCATGGAGTATTGCATTTTTACTCCCTTTTTTTTAAACTCGTAGCGTCTGCGGTTTTATGTCTGCCGGAAAAACTATATCGTGGCAATAATAAAAATAATTTTCGTTAAAAAAATTAATAATTATGGTAAAATTTTGGATTTTGCGACATTTTAATGTTTTTTTCAAATTGGTATTATTACGAACGAGTAATGACCCCGCGTGAACTGACTAAGCATGCAGTAGGCAAGAAACCTGATTAAATGAGAAAGGGAGTATAATAAAAACTTGGTTTTTATGAGTTAGTTTTTTTTCTTTACGTTAAGCAAGCAGCGCGCGGGCCAATTTACACGCAAGGGTCGTTAATAATTATTATTATGTCCCGTGATTTTTCACGGATTTGTGGCTAGTGATAGATATCATTTCACAAAATCTCATTTTTCATGTGCATCCATTAGCTTTCACCTGTAAGTAAGAAAGATTACCTTTTAATATCATTTTTGATTAAATACGTAAAAGTACAAATATCAATGATGGTAATATCTATGAATAGAGCAAGATATGGCAGCATTTATGTGCAATAAAGAATAAACGCATCAATGTGCATTCAACAGATTAACTGCAATTGCAAACTTAACTGCGGCCCGCAGGTCGACGGGTTAATCCTCGACTGCCATAAATCAATATGATTTTTGCACCACAGGTCGATTACGTCTGGCGTGAAAAATTTATATGTTCTCATATTATGCCCGTAAAATTTATAATTTACTTTCGTTTGTGAATGAAGTGTTATTTAATCCAATTTATTTAAGAAACGAACGACAAAAAAAGTAAACTCTTGATTTTGAATTAGCAATGCGTGACCAATTTTAAATTAAGAAAAATATATTGTTGGACGAATTTTGATCAATTTGGGATAAAAAAAACTAACCCACAAAAACCAAGTTTTTATTTTACTCCCTTTCTTTGTAAATTAAGTTTCTAAGGTTTTAACTTTGTAAATTTAAATCATGTAATTAAATAATTGATTGACTGAAAATGAAACATGTCTAGACAAATATCTATGTCAGAAATCTCTAAAAATATCTCTTTATTATTTGATTTCTTTCCAAAAACCGAACAAATTGTCATAAATTTTCGAAATTCGTAGTGAAGTACCTATTATACCTACTGACGGAGTAATTCAAATTTTAAATATTCCGTGACGTTATCGGGCTGCCGGCGCCGTTGGTAGTAATCAAACTTTTGTAATGATTCCAATATGAAAAAACCATTAAAATTTCTAAAAATCCAAAATTATACTATAATTATTAATTTTTTTAACGAAAATTTGATAGATCTTCTTGATCGTCGCCACGAGTCTACTTATCTATTTATTGTATGTTGTATTATTTGAGAAATAAATTTTTTATCCAATTGCAATTTTTATATGACTATATTATGTACCTTCATATAATATTTTAGAAGCAAAGTGAAATATTAAAATAAAATCTCTAATAAGTAAAATTAAATAGTAATAAATTTTTAATACATTTGAATTTGAAATTGATCATACATATTTTCTATTGATTCTGCAAAATATGGCTAGAACTAGAACTTTCACTTTATTGTATGACTCATAAATGTATTTTAATTTCACAAATGTTTAAAATTTTATCTTAAAAATTTGATTCGGTTCATCAAATATCTGGGAATCCCGCATTTTATCGCGATTCTG
>JADDOH010015366.1:0-29062 GCA_016648135.1 Agrypnia vestita
GGAAATTTCGACCTGCAGAATAAGCCCCGTGGACGGCCGGAGACAAAAGTTGATAATGAAGAATTGAAGGCTATTGTGGAAGCGGATCCATCGCAAACAACATCCGAGTTAGCTGCAGGCTGCGGTGTTAGTGATAAAACTGTTTTAATCTACTTAAAGCAAATTGGTAAGGTGAAAAAGCTTGAAAGGTGGGTACCTCACGAATTGAGTGAAGCAAATCAACAAACGCGCGTTGACTGCTGCGTTGCATTACTCAACCGGCACAATAATGAAGGGATTTTAAATCGAATCATTACCTCTGATGAAAATTGGATCCTGTACGATAATCGGAAGCGCTCATCGCAATGGCTGAACCCTGCCGAACCAGCCAAACCATGCCCCAAGCGAAAATTGACTCCAAAAAAGTTACTTGTTAGCGTTTGGTGGACTAGTGCTGGTGTCGTTCACTACAGCTTTCTTAAATCTGGCCAGACGATTACGGCAAATGTCTATTGTCAGCAACTGCAAACCATGATGGAAAAGCTAGCTGCTAAACAATCGAGGCTGGTTAATCGCTCTAAGCCACTGCTGCTTCATGATAACGCTAGACCCACCAAACCCTGCATAACAACGGCTACCAAATTAGAGGAGCTTCAATTGGAATGTCTAAGATATCCACCGTACTCTCCGGACCTTGCCCCAACAGATTACCATTTTTTTCGAAATTTGGATAACTTCTTGCAAAGGAAAAAATTCAACTCCGATGGGGCAGTCCAAACCGCCTTCAAAGATTTTATTGATTCCCGTCCGAATGGTTTTTTTAGTAAATGGATCGATGAACTACCTATGAGATGGCAAAAGTGCATAGATAGCAATGGTACATACTTTGATTAAATAAATATATTATAATAAAAAAAAATCGGCTTTATGTTCCTCCCATACTAAACGTCAATTTCATATGTAAGGACCTAATATCATTATATTGTGAGAGACCTAATACGGAGCAAAAAAAATTGAGGCCAGCTTCTACACTTGAAATGTTCCGCGCTGACTGCAGATTAAAGTCTCCTAATGTAATGAGGTTTTTATCCTAAAGTAGAAGAAAAAGAAGCGGTACGCATGGATGCGCGCGTATTTCGTTGCATATTTGAATTCCACTTTAACAACTTACTTCATGGTCTCGCATTTCCGCTACGTGCTACGCACGCTGGGCGTGCGCACCTTCCGTTACATTAAAAAATTTACCTACCCTGAATGCGCCGAAAGAAATATAACTTCAAAATAGTGTGGTATGCAATATTCATTTTTTTCATTTCCTTAAACGCTCAAAACGTAGTTATACTAAAGAGCTAGGCCGGCGCCACACTGAGCGTATTTTCCGCCGCGTCTTTGACATCGCGTCGGATTCAGTACGCAACAAACACACGTGCGTACGTTGAATGTAGTGATGGGTCCTCTTTGTACTAACTACTACATTACATTTAAGTGTACACTTCACACCTTTTAAAGTGTAGTGCGTACTACAAACTACACACTTTTCAAGAAGCACTTCTTGTAGGTTATTACAATTTTGTAGTACTACAATTAGTTCACTGCATTAGTACTACAATTTTGTAGTAGGTACTGCAGCAATTCACTTCAATAATACTACAATTAGTTCACTTAATTAGTACTACAATTAGTTCACTTCATGTAGTTTTTACTACAAATGTAATGTACACTTTGTAGTCTTCAAACTGGTGAACGTGTGTGTGTTGTAGTCTTCATTTTGAAATGTAGTTTTTCCCTTCGCTAGTTGAATGTGGCGCGTTGCATTTAAAAACATAAGACGCGAGAGAACCGAACAGATGCCGAAGCGAGCGTTCCGCCAGCGGATCGATCGATGATCCGCTCATTATGTTCGATAAGCGCATAGTGTATGGAAATAAATGTAGCGGCGTTCCGCGACGAATGAAACGCGTAATATAGCGCCGGCCTTAAGGTTATTATTACGGTCGTTGGATATATTTATGTGTTACATAAAACGGATATTTTATACGAACGTTTTGCTGAAAAGTCTCTTAGGGCCGGTTGTTTCTAGTTGGATTAATGTAAGCGTTCGTTTAAAGCATAGATATTTACGAAAACGGATCGTCCGATTGGCGGAGAACGCAAAAATCTATGCTTTAAATGATCGCTTACTTTGATCCAACTTGAAACAACCGGGCCTTATTCAGCGTCCTGTTCCTGTTAGTTCACTTGCGACCTCTATAGTAGAAGTGAACACTCCACAACAAAGTGCATATAATTTACGACCTCGGAAGAAATAATCACTTCGGCCTACACCCCGTGATCAGACACTTTCCTTATGACGCTGAATAAGACTTTGGCGAAACATCGAGATTTGCTTCTCAGTAAAATAAACGGTTATTATAAAATATCATTATTATAAATATTATTTAACACATAAAAAACGTAGTTAAAAAAAAAATCTAATAATTGCGAGTAATCAAGAACTTAATAATATTTAAAAATAATTTTTCAAATACGTTTAAAACTTGTGGGGTTTAATTTTTCTTTTGTAACATTGCCTATCTGCAAAATAATAATAAAAATTTCCTTTACCTAAAGAGAAAGATTTGAGTTGTTTATTTCCTTGTGAAAGGAGGCCTTATAAATGCTTGACATATCAAAATCTAATGATAAGTTAAATTTATTCCCTGCCAAAAGTCGGCGGAAGTTTTATTGGAATCCTGAGAGTCCTGTTCCCGGGAAGGGTCTGGAATGGTTTCTGCATAAAAGGCGAATAAATAAATGATGTTCCGCTTTTCCATTTGATTTATTTATCGGATTCCGCAACCGACATTTTTCGCTGGGGTCGAAATGTGTTTGATGAATAGCTGAATCTTGTACATACCAAAATACCTCTGAAAATGCACATATTCTATTTAATTAAACTTATTTAATTAAATTTATATTAACATACACACATGTCATATATATTTATTCTAAAATGTCTATAAGAGCAAGTCCGCAATACTTTACAAGACTTATGTTAATTTATTGTTCATTAAAATAACTAACAAGGCGACAAAGAAGACAAGAGGATACAACAAAAATAAAGTTTCGATAAAAAAAAATTGCTTCGCTCTCCAAATAAAAGATGGGAGCTTACTATATTAATGTAGATTAAAGAATACTGTTTTTGATGGAGGGAAAATGCCCACGCTTTTATTTGGAGAGTGAAAGAAAAAATTTTTATCCGTCAATTTATTCTTTACTTTTTAATAGGTTTTGTTACAAAAAAAAATTTTTTCATGTAATATGATTTTCTACCGTAAAGTTTTTATATTATCCAGCGTACAAAATCACTTTGATCACTGAACATAAACAGAAGGCGTTGTCAAAAGTGTTCACTTTTGTCTCCTTGTCATTCCATTTTGAATACCTGTAATTAAGAATGTTCTTAGGTTTTCACGGCCACTCAGAATCATCAAGTTTGTGTTTACTGGGGTATTATGCCGTGTCGTTACGACCTTTCGGGCCGACGTTTCGGATCCCATTGCAGGGTCCATCAGGGTGCGATAAAGTATACGTGGGGCAAACGGCGCGTACCATTTCCAAAAGGGTCAACGAGCACAAACGGGCATGCAAACTCGGTCATCCAGAAAAATCAGCACTGGCTGAGCATTTTCTGGATACCGGCCATCATTTGTATTCATACGAAAATCCCTTGGAAGCCTAAGGTCACCATGCGAGTCTTATGCAAGGAAGCACTAGAAATCTACAAGCCATCCGATAAACATTAATAGAGATGATGGTCTCAAATTAAAAACATCTTAGTATCCGGCGCTTCAAAGTCATTCTCGTCGCAGACTCCGCAGAGATAGTGATCAGACAACAGATGAATCATACATACAACACAATACAACACATCATGACTTCGGCACGGTATTGCAAGCCGATACTTAACCACAACACCAACATTCAAGACAACACATCAGCCCTGATGATGGACCCTGCAATGGGATCCGAAACGTCGGCCCGAAAGGTCGTAACGACACGGCATAATACCCCAGTAAACACAAACTTGATGAACCTGTAATTAAATTAAATAATAAATGTAACGTAAAGCAAGCACAATGTCTTATAGAGCAGAAAATTTTCTTTCGAATGAATTATAAACCCTTTCCAATTGTTGAACTTTTGTCTCGCATTTTTAAATTTGAAAAAAAAAACGGACACTACTCATAGTTTAAACATTATCATTGATGCAAAAAATTTATAAACATATAAAATGTTATATTTAACTGTTTAAAACCGAATCTTTACAAAACAAAACTAATGAAAACCGTCATTTTCTACGATTAATTGAAACTCTACCGTACAATATAATATGGCCGTGTTAAGAAGCGAATACTTTCCCGCCAACCTAAACAAAATAAACAAGTGAATGTTCAATCTATCCCAATACTTTTAGGGCTTCTATAAAATTTTTAGCTCGTTAATCCTTAAAGTTATTACTGCTGCTGACAGAAAAGCAAGCGCTTTTCCACAGATAGTTGGAAACATGAACCGATCACTTATCGACCTGACGGGCCACTGAGGGTTGGTGCACTTCGTGGCTTTTCTATTAACGCTGCCACGTGTCAATGATTCAGCAGTCCACAGGGAAACAATATTAGCCAACAAGTCGCAATCCTTAGGGCGAGAAGATTTACTATAATTAGATTAAATTAATCCAAGAATTAATTGACGAGTCCAGAAAGTCGCAATCTAGTCAACCACATTGGGAAAGTAAAACCAGCAGTTTATTTATTTATTTATTAATCAACGCTTTAGTGGGCTTTTACAGTAAAAGAAAATTAAAAGGATTTTTATATACCTAACATAAAATACATTTTACAGTAAATAATTAAAAAATAATAATATAAATAAAACATTTTTCGTTTTGGAAGACTGAGATTAATGAAGCTGTGTGGAGTTTCGAATGTATGTATCGGTATTCTAACTTTGGAGCTTATAGATTCGATGTGCGGAGCCTTTTATTCCTTATATAAAATGTTTAAAAGTATATTTCTTATATGTGGTCTTTCTTGCGTTTATGTTATATTTCTTACGTGCAATTTTTTTATTTTATTTCTAATATGTAGACTTTCTAATGTACTAACTTAAAAAACAAAATTGTACAGGAAATTACAGAACAGACCTTGTCTAATGAAGCAACCACCTTCATTTATATGTATAAATTTACATGAAATGAATAAATAAATAAAAAACGAACATATTAAAGATAAATGAACAATATGTAACAAAGTAACAATATAAATGTAACAATGTAAAAAAATATAAAATAAATTAACAATAGAAATGAACAATATATATAAACGATGCTTAGTACACAAGCAAACAGTAATAATTTGAAACTTTTAACAAAAAAATAATAGAGTAAAATAAAGATAGTTATACCAATATACCAGATAAATAAGGTAAGAAGATCAAATAAACAAAAAAAAATATATAAAAGATAAAATCAAAATATATTTAAAAGGGAAATGAACGATAATTAGGACACTTTAAAATAAATAAATATATATGGGGAACAAAACATAAGTAAAAATGTAGTCCATTAGACTGTTATTAATTATATTGGTATATTCTAGATCTACGTAATTCTTCAATTCGGATATGCTCCTACATCGAAAAATATCAACGATTTCCGAAAATTTGTTTCCATGGCGATGCATACGTGTTATCGGTGAATTTAATGCATGGTTATTCCTGTGGGTTCCTTCAACGAACACTTCGTGATGTCTCGTTTGTCTCGGTATTTTTTAGTTTAGTTACTTACTGTAGACCAATGAAAAGGGGTCGGAGTGAAGGCATCGGTTTAAATAAGACATTCGTACTTACGATTCTATTTTATTTTCACAAAACATTTCACGTTGAGATTGTACTTAAAATTTTACGTATTTCATGACTGAATCTATCAGCTGATAATTACAAAGATCTAGAAGTACGAGATCTTGCATCTCATAATACAGGGAAATATTGCAGGAAGTCGGGGCCCTGGAAGAAGGAGACCATCATGGCTGAAAAACTTGAGACAGCGCTTTGGCCAGTCTACTGTAGAGCAAACCAAGTTCTCATAGCCAACGTCCATTGAAAGGATAGGGTAGGACGAAAAGAAGACGAAGAAAAAATACCCGAAAAGACTACCCCCAAAACTAATTTAGCTTGCTTGTCATTTTCTCCCGATGACAAGAGAGACTAAAACTCTTAAAACTATAACAGAGAAAAAAGTATAACTCAACGTGTGAGTAGTACAATGTTAAGTTTATTGTAAAAAATAAAACATTACTTTATTATATACAAGCTGTTCATACCCGGCGTTGCACGGGTTAAGGATTAAGTTTAAAATAAATTAATGAGGGTAAACGAAGGCTCGATTCGAACGGTATAGATTTGCATCGAAAATATATCAGGGGGAGGGTAAAGGGTAAAAGAATAGGGGGGATATGTCACCAATGTTAAACGCCGAGTCCTAAAGAATAATTTTGCAAATTTTGAGTACGATTGGTCGAACGAAACGGTACAGATTTGCATCGAAAATATGTCAGGAAGAGGGGAAGGGGTAATAGAACAGGGGAAAAATGTTGCCTATGTTAACCGCTGAGTCCTAAAGAATAAGTTTCCAAATTTTGAGCCGATCGGTCGAACGATTCAGATTCGCATCAAAAATAGGTCAGGGGGAGGGTAAGGGGTAAGAGAACAGGGAGGAAATGTTGCCTATGTTACCCGCCGGGTTTCAAAGCATAAGTATGCAAATTTTGAGTCCAATCGGTCAAACGGTTCAGATTCTCATCGAAAATAGGTCAGGGAGAGGGGAAGGGGTAAGAGAATAGGGGGAAATATTGCCTATGTTACCCGCCGGGTCCCAAAGCATAAGTATGCAAAATTTGAATCGAATCGGACAGACAGACAGACACACAAACAGACATACATTGAGTTATATAGGTATAGATTTTTCTTGTATTAAACATAGTCGTATGTACCTACGGGCGTATTGGTACATTTTCAAATAATAATTGGGAAATACATTAAAATATCTTCTGTTTGTACATGTGATATTTTTGTTTTACAACGAAATCGCGCGCTAAGTGCGACGGAAGTTTTTGAATTCATTTAATACACATGTTTTCATCTTTATTTAAACCATCTGACGAATTTCGCTGAATGGCTTTTAATCTCGATGTCTGGGAAGCTTAACAGGCGTCACCGCTGCGCAGAATGTCTATTTGCCGATTTTGTGTAGGGATTTGTAATCTGCAGATATCTCTTAAGTTGTTAGTTCTTGCGGCTGGTTCAATCACGCGTTCAAATAGTTCTTCATTGCATAGTACTTAAGCGGTTGTGCTTTTAAAAGTGAAGCGCCCTTTATTTTGTGTATGCCAAAAAATTACACCTTCTAATAAAAGTACAAAAACACGTAAACATCTTTTCATTTAAGAAAGACGGTTTGTCTTTTGTATGTTTTTGTATGTGCATCGTACACACGGCTTACACATACTAATTCGATTGTCTTTCTTAAATGGAAAGTTGTATAACCATTTTTTGAAATACGCTGTAATAATTAATAAAGGTGAGACGCTCGTCTAGTAACGAAAATCAATATATTTTTTTATATGAACGACATTGAATTTCCTCAAGGTAAAAGTCACCCGTTCAATGGGTCATAAATAAGCCATTATCACACTTTGTGTTCAATAACATCGACACAATGCTCAAAACGATCCTTCATTCAAAATGTAATAAATATTTATTGTTTTCGTGACTGAGCTGTTTACGTCACTGGATAGTCTATTTGTCTTGCGTTATCCATAACACTTCACCGCGTAGAGACGTGAATCATGACACAAAAAATTGGGCTGAACGTATTTGAAATGTGGTGCTGAAGCCGCGTAGTGAATATATCACAGCCGACTAGACGCACAAAAATTTTGACAATTTTTGTACACCTCTGGACGTCGGTGAACAGCTAATGTTGTACGGCTTGATTTTATTAGTTTCCGATATTATTTTCAATACTCTATCAGTGATGGCCCAGTTCATGAGTCAGCAGAATGCGCCTCCATTCAACCAGCCTTACGAGAGGAAGCCGCTGAACGAGCGTTTCCCGAAAGGTGGTCCGCGACACCCTGGGGTTCCGTGGAAGCGTCTCAAGGGTTCCGCTTTCCGTTCGATAGTTAATGAAACGTTCGTGGAAAAGAGTCACAACCGCGCCACATGAGCGCCGCAAAGATGAGTTGCAAGTAACCTCAGATGTTAAAAAAAAACGTACTTGAACATTTGATAAGCCATAAAATATCCTTGAAAGATTATTTCCCGAAGAAGTTACAAGACATCGACTGGGTTCAAAATCCATTCGCAAATCATACCAAACCATGGATGCTAACTGTGCTAAATGAGTATGAAAATTTGATCGATGTCAAGCATTCGTCTTCTCTAAAACATAAATTCGAATAAAAAGATTATCTGAATGACTTTTGGATTGGACTTAAAGACGAAAACCCTGCAATCGTTTGAGAAGGCTATCACAGTTTTAGGTACTTCCGTTTGTGGTAACTTACCGACCAAAAACAAGTACAGAAACAGACTGGATGCAGCTCCAGATCTTCGCATTGAATTGTCACACATTAAGCCTAATTTTAGTGCTATTATAAGAAAATATGTGAAAAAAATTCATTATTCACATTAAAATTCATAGTTACGTTGTATTTCTTTGCACAATAAATGTTTTACAATACTTATAATAATTATTTTTCATTTATATTTATATATTTATAGATTATTCATTATTTTCAAGTAAAACATTAAAAATGTTCAAACTACAAGGTAATCATTTTTTTATCAAAATAGGATTCTGCCAAGAAAATGATATGATCAATTAGGGTTCCGGGGCAAAAAAATTAGGAACCTCTGCTCTAACCTACGCATATTCCGTCGCCGTTTGTTCAGTTGGTCAAGCAGTTCAGCATCGAGCTTATTCGATGCTTGTCGAGTCTTGATCTCGTCTGCTTGCGTATCGGTTATTTCACAACAATTTGAACAAGGTTACAAATAAAAAAAGTTGGAACTAATTACATATATGTGGCTCTCTGTTATTAACTACACATTTGAAACAGTGGAATAATTCACATACCTTGGTTCCACTAACGATAATGACACTAGTGTAGAGATTGGTAAAATAATCTTTGAAGTAAACCGGAGTTACTTTGATCTTTTGAATCATATTAAGGCAGTTGTAAAGTATTTAGTTTTAGTAGGACCACTTGTCTACTAGCAAGAGCATAATATTGTAACAAAGTGGTAGTGATAACAACACTGTGGAACACTCTGGAATCATCTAGGGTCTCTCGTTATCTCTGGAACGCTCTACAAGTCTCTCAAAATGACTAGGCAGTCATCGTAAAATCTCAAAAGAATTTACCTTTAAATACAAGGGCGTCTCGCAACGCGGCGTCATCAGTCTTTTGACGTTTCACAAATGTGACGTCAGTAGCGATAAGCTGCAATGCAGTGTGACTAGTGCATATATGCCAGCGATAGTAAATAAAGGAATCACCTGCTGACCCGGCGAGAAGTTTTTCTACTTGCGAGTTTTATCGAAAGTGATTGAAGCAGAAGAAGCAACGTAAATTAGTGTGAATTAAGAAACAGAGTAATTATAAGCGTGTGAATTATTGTGGAAACATTTAGTGACTATACATTTAAGATAAGTCTTTCGCGTAGTAAATAAAAACTTTATGATTAGTGTTATCATTTGCCTCCCACAGCCGTGTCCCGTGACAATATTACTCCGTTACCTGATCAAAGGCAAGATTTTTAAAGTTTCCATTACAACTGCACACAATAGAAGTGCACACAGTCAGCTTATTACCTTGCTGCCGTGAATCTGACCTAACCTATGTAACATAACTGAAAATGATGCATCATAAAGGAATGTAATGTATCATGAAGTAACTTATGCGCGGGCATATTTGCAGTTGTCTGATCACTAGTTTTTAAATACTTTCTAAAACAGTAACCTGTCTATTCTCAAAATATAAATATAATGTAACAATTTTTGTATGACATTAACTTCGTCAGTCTTAACGCTTGACAGATGTCTGGACATTTCTCATAGAAACTTTACGCGTAATACCGAGCAATTCCAGTCAAGTTACAGCCATGTATTGTGACGCAAGTAAAAAAAGGGTGAGAGAAATAACTCATTGAATACTGACAGCTTAATAATAATGCCCGTTAGAAGAAAATGAAACGTGCGTCATAAAGCATAGAACTAATTGGGTAACATAGAAGGCAGTTCAAAGTTTTTCGTGCTAACCCTTAGGTACATGCGAAGGCTATGTACGATGTTCGTTAAATATAAGGGTGAGATGGATTTAAGTTGTTGAAAAAGAAATAGAAAAATAATTCATAAAGACAGATCGTGCTCATCCATTTTTTCGTAGAAATTTTCCAAATAACATTTCTGCAGTATTTTTTCCAGGAATAAAAACATCTTCGAATTTCGCAAAAATATTTCATTGTGAAAATTTAACGATTATTATCATTTTTCGTATGTTTTCTTATAAACGTAGGCGTTTCGATTTCTTTTAAACATTTTCGACATAGCGAAAGAAAATTGTTATTTTTAATAAGATTTGTACGATGCATGATATAATTATATATATTTGTATTACCAGATAAATAAATTTAATTGTGTTAAATCATAACAGTGTAGGTCGATTTTTTAATCATGTCACTTTAAGGATGTGTTGTACACCGATACACGTCAATAGTGTGTAAATTATATCTATGCAAGAAAGAGACGAAGTGATATGGACGCTTCACGCTATACAGTATTGCAACAACGCACTTGACGCACGCTATCGGTTAAGTACACCGCGCGTGTATATGGATTTAGATGTTGCCTAAGTTTCTTGATGGTATCCATTAGATCCCCGTCCCAAATAATAATAATAATTTCGTTGTCCGTCCGTTCCTACTTCCTTCTAACTTCCTAGGGTTTAATAGCTGATCTCAATCCGTTTTCAATATTAGTATGATTTCAAATTTGTCATTAAATAAAATGAAAAATATTGACTCACGCTTTTTTCGATAAAATACTCTGAATTAGATTTTTTTTAAATAAATTATATATTATTATTTACTTTTCTTCTTGATGAAGGACATCGACAGGCATTATCGAACACAATAATTTCGTTGTCTATCCGTCCGTCCGTACATCCGTCCGTCTGAATGTCTGTCCCCGTAAATTCGTGTAACGTCCGTAATTTCGTTCGAATTCACGGCTAAAAATACGAAATTTAACGGCCGGAGATGGGGCTTGAACTCCAGGCCATCAAACCCGAACCAGCCATTCAACGCATGTTGCTACGGCCGCCTCTCCGTGGAGCGCCAAAAAGATGTTATAGGACGGACTTTGAAAGAAAGACTACTAATTACAGAAATCCTCATGATGCAACAACAACCGGATAATTTGCTATGGACTCTTTTCGATCATGACCACGAGACCTCCAAACGAGCCATCGTTATAATATTAACTAATTGAGATATAAAGAATTTTGTGGACACGATAAGTTCTATCTGATTTATTTTAATTTTTAACTCAACAACAGGCCAAAGACCCGTTTTCAGTACCGAAACACAGCACAAAAATACCAAGATAGGAATTGAACCCGGAATTTGAGAAATTTGTGCTATTTCCACTAGACTACGACGGTCATCCAATTCAAACTTTTCCATCATGATTATCATCACTCTTGGCTCTACAACCCCTGGTGGGTCTTGCCCTCCTCAAGACAAACTTTTCCACACAAAAAATAAATGTTTTAAAACTCAATATATCTGGACAAGGAGAAAAAGGTAAAACATCCTTTCATAAACACGTTAAATCTACCTACGAAAAAATTTTAAAATTGATAAATTTATTTTGTTATTTTTTTCATAGAAATTATTTTCTCAAATTGTTGCTGTCGAAATTTGAAAACCTCCCCGGGGCTTGTTGTTTCACGCCTACTCGTTTTATTTAGCGATACTAAATTGAACGAAATTCTCATTCTATTTGTATTCATATTTCTTTTATATTTATTTTATCAAAGTACGTAAAATGGGTCCTGTAAAAATTTCTTAACAAGAATAAACCATTATTTTTGTCGTTCAACAATTCAATTATTATTTTATCTCGTTTATCAAAGAAATTCTTCATTTATAAAAGATAACTCAGAAAAAACATGTATTGGATAATAAACTTGTTATATTTAATACTGGCTGTTCATATCCAGCATTTCTAGGGTTAAGTATTTAGTTAAAAAGTTTTCGGAGGGAAAAAAAAAGTGAAAAGAAAAAAAAGTGACAGGGGTTTTCCAATGTTTTTCAAAGTCTCTAATAAAAACAATGTTTCCATTTAATCTAGGCTGGAGTGGAAGGGATGTCCAGGGGGAAATGTGGCCTATGAATTCCGCCAGGACCTAAAGAATATGCATGCAAAATTTGGGTCAGATCAGTGATTGGGTACCCACCACTTTCCCAGGACCGTTTTATGCGTCTTATGCTGACATATCGGCCCTACTCATACGTCGCCTGGTTGACATTTTTTTCTCTAATAGCTATCTCCGTGCTGAGCCGTGTATAGGGCGGTCCAGCAGGGAGATGCAAAGCAAAGTCCAATCGCTGTCCCCTCTCGCAGAAACATAATCTTTATTAATATAGTTACTACAATACATAGCTTAATGCATATGCTTGGTTTTGTAAACATTTCAAAAATCTCAGTACCCTCAAGACACTTTATTTCTCATACGTTCGTGGTATTTTAGAATACGAGTGTGCATCTCAGGTGTGGAATCCAGGTTATGCAGTACACGAAAATAGAATTGAAAGCATCCAAAACAGATTCCGAAGATACCTGACCTCCGTTCATTTAGATCTCATTTAAGGAATGAAGACTCTGCGAAGTTTTTTAACATGCAGACCCTAACTTGTCGAAGAAACATAGCTGACGCGGTGATGCTATTCAAAATAACACACAATCTAGTTGATAGTCCGGAACTTCTTCAACGAATATCTTACCACATCCCAATTCTCAATAACAGACATTCACCTACTTTTCATCTTCCCTTTTGTAAGACCAACTTAAAACAAAACTCCTTTATGTACAGATCCACAAATTCATTTAACACAAACTATCACCACATTGACATTTTCAACTCAACGATAAGAAACATAAAACAAACAATATCTACACAACCGCACCCAAACTAATTCGTACATTATATCTTCCCTTCTACTCCCGTCCGACATTCCCCTCCACCCTCCCCACTCGCTGTTAAAGTAAGTTAAAGTAAATTACTATATTCAGTGAAAAATTTGTAATTGGCATAATTTTAAAAACCATTATTCTATATTTGTTAAGATGTTGATTTGCTGTTAATTTTCTCCAAAATAAAATAAATTTTAAAAAAAGTATAAGATATAGAAAATTGCAGATACAGGTCAGTCAAGCGGTGTAGATTTGTACGGAAAATATATCAGGTAAAGTGAGTGGTAAACGGGGAGCAAGAAGTATTGCTTATGTTACCCGTCGGGTCCTAAAAAATACCTTAGTTTGTAAAATTTGACTCTGATCAGTCAAACGGTGTAAATTTGAACAGAAAATATATTAGGGGTAGAAGGGGAGGGGAAAATGCCGAATATGTTATCCGTCAAAAATTGAGTAAGATCGGTCAAACGGTACAAATTTGCATTTCAAATACATCAAGGGGCGGGGAGGGATAAAGAGGGAGGGAGGAAATGTCGCCTATGTTACCCGCCCGGTCTATGGAATAAGTATGCATAATTTGGGTCACATCGGATGAACTGTATAGATTTGTATAGAGAACAGACAGACAGACGGAGAGACATTGAGTTTTATAGGTATAGATTATTCATTGATATGGCAGTTACTTTGTGGCGCTTTATGATCATTCTAATTTACACTAAACTAAACGTTATTCACATCATACTCACTAATATAGTTTCGAGAGGAGCAGTCCCTCTCATCATACATAGACAGCTCACTTTCTCGAAACTACGAAGAAGTAATTAAATACCTCAACGTGTGTGTAGGACAAAATTTAGTTTACTCTTTTATTTATTTTGTGAATAATAAATCTGATACCTTATGCGCTAAATCACAATTAGAAAAAAATGCTTTATATTTGTTCGAATTTAAAAACTTAAAATCTTATTTTAGTTGTTATAATTTTTTGTTTAAGTTTTTATTTAACTCCATAATCACATGGTATATGAAACCGTATATGAAAATATAACATTCGTTTTTTTTATTTAACATTTAAGTTACTTGACGCGCGCTATATTAAAATAATTAAAGGAATAAAGTCTTGTGGTTAAGACCCTCGCTTCGTGATCCAAAGGTCGCGGATTCGAACCTCACTCCAGACCAGCATGTTAGTTCTATTTTCATGTCACAAGCGTTTAGCTTAATTTGAAAATAGTAAGAATATTAATGTGTACGTATTCCGTGTTCGTATCTCTATTTAAAAAAAAACTACATACTTCAGATTAGAGATTAATAATGTTTTATAATTATAAATTATATTAATGATGCAACTAGCCCATTTCAGGCAGATTCGTGCTACATTTGTGAACATGACAGTTCGGGTGAATGTGAAATCCTTCGTATTTCCTGAATTCGTGCTCCTATTCAATCTCAGCTATAATCCACAGTCATACAGTGTACACACGTGTACAGGGAATATATCCCTGCTGCGGTTGACATGAATCTCGTTTCGTTAGAGTTATCTCCCGATCTCATTAAAATGCGTTAATGAAGCAAATTTATGAGAATATTTTTTAATACAAAAAAAATATAGAGGTATCATTACCAACTATGAAATCTGTGTATACTAACTATATCACAGGAAGGACCATAGATGTCTCTAGAATAATCTCTTCAAATATTTGAAAGAATGCTGATTTGAAACATATATACAACTTTGGATTTAGTGAAATTTGCTATCGGTGAGGTGCTAGTGGTAATTTGTAATTGGTGAAATTATTAAGTGATCACTTAAACCAGCTCAAACAGGTCGTTAGCCCTGGGCCACGTAACCAAATTATTTTTCATTCAGAATTATTATTTAAATTCAGATGATTTCGTAATACAACAATAACAAGTCATAATCCCGTCAGACATTGCATTAAAAGATAAACATATTATTATTATGGAATCTGTGTGATATAAAATCATTCTCCACTTAGGGCTAACTTCATGGCTTGAAAATTTATGTTGCATGATGCACGCGCATTTCGTTGCATAATAAAAGTTCATCCTCAACGCGCCTAGAGAAGTATAACTTCAAAAATTCGAAGCCACCATTCATCGACAAGCATGTAAATTGGAAAATTTACTGTATGGGAATGTGTTCATGAAAAAACATTCGTTTCATTCTGACGTACGCATGTCGGATCGATCGTTTTCCAAAGTACAGCCGCATTGACTAATGACCGTTGGAGGCCCCGTTTGACCGAAATGAGGCTTTCACGCCATCGGCGCCAACCCGGCCCATGGCCAATATCCGGTGGGTTTGAACGGAAATGAAGCCGATTCCCAATCTCCCTCGCTTTCTTCATCAAATCATTCCTCTTGTCAATATTATAATTTTGCGAATTGGGGATGTTACATCGCTTTGGCTTCTGCGAGGAACGATCGAGGAATATTAATTCCTCTCTGTTAGTGAATGACCGCTATGTTCATTGAAAATATTATTACACAAATTTTTATTAATCAGTTAGAAAAGGCATACAGAAAAATCAAATTAACTAAAAAATATTTCAACTGCTACCGAGATTCGAACCAACGGACCTCCATTCTATCCGGGGATGGCGCGCTATCCAATTTCGCTACGGCAGTTTGGTAAGTTAACGAAAATTTTTGACCTTAATTTATTAACATTTTTATTCCATTTTTAAAGCAATCCGCTTTTTACAATGTGATAGTCACAAATACTTTTGTGCATCTACCGCTAGAGGAACTTAACTTACCAAACTGCCGTGGCGAAATTGCATAACGCGCCATCCCGTGTTGGTGTCACGTATTAAGAACAAATAACAATAACAAACAAACAAACAATAACCAATTAACAAACATAACTCCGACACGGCATTTCTACGTTACATAGAAACAAAAGACACCCTGCTTTCGACAGGGTATTGTCAGCCAATACGTAACCACAGCATCAACACTCACAACTATACATCAACCCTGATGAAGGATTCTGCAATGGGATCCGAAACGTCGGCCAGAAAGGTGGGGAAAACATGCCATAATATCCCTGAAAACACAAACTAGAAGATTCTGAACAGCCGTGAAAACCTAAGAACATTTTTAATTGAAGAGAATATTCATGATGATCATTAAAATGGATGCTCGAGTTTCTAGAGCGACAGAACCTCCCATCGACACTTACACTTCGCTTGTTTTTAAAGTCAAGAAAAGAAAACAAATTATTTAGTTATATTCCATCCATTTTAGTGACAATTTCCTTTTTTTTTTTATTTTTTTTTTTTCTATTTCGTATTTAATTTCTGTTTCGTTGTATGTGAATATGTTTCCCTCGCGTAATAACCCGCTCGACATATTTAAACATTCAAGTTTTATATCAGAACGCCTCCCGTTTCTTACAAGCTATTAAAACTTCCCTTAACTTAAATTACCAAAAAAGTTTTGAGCGCGGTGTATTCTGTAATATCATTGTTAAATGAGATTTCTTCTTCCAGTCTACCAATCATTGTAAACTAGGTTTTAAAAATGTTTACACGTTATTTCATAATTCTACTTATTTTACACGATATGAAGAATTAATGTGAGTCATTAAATAATTTGGCAGTCACTTCTTGTTACAATTACAATTAAATATATTTTTTTATTTAATCTTACAACTACACGCAAAATCGATCAGGAGGCAGTGACTGCCGGACTTACGCTAAAGTATCAAACCTGAAATATTTTCTGTACATGTACACTATATTACGTAAGAAAGTTCGAGGAATTTTGGCAGATAACAGGTAATGCAGGTACAAAAAAATGTTTAAGTAAAACGTTAAAATATAAGGTACAGGGAACTATTGTCAAATATTGTCCTGTTAATATTGTAATCGAACACCGTGCACCGTTATATACTATTTCACATCACTTAAACTAAAAAATATATAAAAATATATATAGGAAGAATGGTGTCGTCAGCAGAATTTGTCAGAACAATGAAAGGTTTACCGGTGTCGATGTATTTCACGAAACCTACAATGTTTTTCTAAAAAATATACTATCGTGCTTACATACATACATACACATACATAAATATGCACTTATACTTATCTACTCTCACATAACATTACTTCTATTTTAATTTATTTGCCTTTTAATGTAATACCTACCGTGAATTCGGCCTTGGCTGTATTAATAAAATATAATTTTACTTCTTTATTATATATATATATATATATATATATATACATACATATATACACACACATTATACATATATACATACCTACACACAGATATATATATATATATGTGTGTGTGGGGACATTGTCCGCAGTGCGTCAGCAGTCCATTGTTCAATTGTTTACATTGTCTGGATTTACTAATCTAAGTACTTCCAGTGCAGAAGACATTGCAATTCCCCAAATTCTACCGTCCTATTGTTACTGCGGGGTAATGTCCGCATGGCGTCAGCTCACTCGGAGAGTCGAGGGTCAATCTGCTAGTCTAGTTTTGCTTCCTTACCTGTATACCAATTGCTCCGATTTCAAATAAATAAATGAATATTTCTTATTTTGTTTCAGTTCATTCCCTGCCCAACCTGACGGTGCTGTCGCTGTCCGGCTGCAGCAAGGTGACGGACGAGGGCGTGGAGCTGGTGGCCGAGAACCTGCCGCGGCTGCGCGCGCTGGACCTGTCCTGGTGCCCCCGCATCACGGACGCGGCCCTGGAGTACATCGCCTGCGACCTCAACCAGCTGGAGGAGCTCACCCTGGACAGGTAGGCTTCTTCATACTAGGATCGTAAATCCTTCCCAACCCCTAACCGGAATTGTCGTTTTGACAAATGTACCTATGGAATTGTAGGTCCAAATGGACAAAATGCCTACTAATATCTTAATAATTGTTGATATTTTAGTGATTTTTTTAGGAATGTAATGAAACAAGCTTTTTTATACGACACATCAATTTTTATTCAACAACATGCATAAAAAACTTTGAATTTTAAGTTTATCGTTGGGGTCCATTATTTTAGCAGCCAATTTTAGTCCTATATAGTAGGTATCTAAAAATACGAAAATGTGGAAAAAATCGAACAAAATCTGTTAAATTGTGATTAACATACCTTCCCATAACAAAAATATAAGATCCTCTTGTGATCAACTATATAAATAATAAAATTACTGTCAAAACGAAAATCATAAAAATATTTATCAGATACTTTATGTATTGCATATAATACGTAACATATTTTAATGTATCATATTTTTGCGACCATTTATTACCTTTTTAGGGTCGCAAGAGTAGTCTTTTGTCTTTCTCCTCTTTTACTTCTTTGGGCCGTTGACGTCGAAGGTTCAATTTCATTTTTTACTTGATTCTACTCTCTTTCATGCTTATGGCTATTCTGACAACAATTCTTTCTGTTTCCACAGTCTTGTAACGGTAAAAGTTCGAGTAAATGTACATAATTTACACGGAAAATTTTACTATTAACAATGTTTTACGTTTAAAATTAGTCGTAATACCTTGTTAACTGTACATGTTAATAGCTTATTACTCCAGCGATATTGTCGCTTGTTTCACTGCAATATTGGAAGCGTGAGTACTTCCATAGTAACGTAGGCACCGCCTATAGTTTTCAGTTAATTATTAATGCACTGCATGAAGTTCCATGGCACAATATTGATCCGTACGCGGATAATTCTCAACTGCCACCAGCTTTGTCAAATAATACCGTTCATAATTGAGTCGCTTATGTCAATAATAGGCTATGTTGCTGTAATTAATGACCAAAATAAGGGTCAATGTTTTGATCTTTGTATATTTGTTCAAAAAATTAATTCGGGCCGCATGGCCCGATTTTACAGTACCACGACAAAGGGTTAACGGTCATTTTATCCAACGATAAAAGGCGAAATTAAATCCAATGATAAAATAGATGATAGAACACTTGTTTTTTAAGTTTTACCATTTTAATTTACTGAGACGCGTTACCCAATTATTCTGAATCATTAAAAAGTGTTGTGTATATTCTTCAATTTTAAAAGAGAATAATGTATCTTCTTTACTTACGACCTGTTCCGAAAGGTAAACTATAAATGAATTAAATATATAAGCATGTTGTCAATTGGAATTTCGAGACTAGTCCCGTAAGACTACCAAGTTAATCATATTTTTCACAGCGCTAAAGCCCAGCTGGTTCAAGAAATGAGAAACTATTGATATGACTCGAATTCGAATCTCTACTTTTACTTTTAAAATATTTTAAAACATGAAAGCAGATTTGAAAATACGTTTTTTTTCATATTTACGCCGTTCTAACAAGTAATGCCTCAATTATTGAACCAATCAAATCACTCTCCTTTGAAGGCCGTAGTGGCCAAACGCGATAGTTTAATGTGCACCGTTCATTGTTTTAATATAACAATGAAAACATTACTGCTTTATTCAAGTTAACACGCAATTGCAGTATGCTTTGCAATACTCTCCAAACTATTAAATTAATACAAATGCAAATAAGCTGAACTTATCGTTGTCAATTTAAATAGTTATTATATATATAAATAAGATGGTCAAAAATGCAGTCAAAAGTCAAGAAAAATATTAATTTAATTGAATCAGAGACCAAAACATGTCTGCCAAAGAAAGTTTTGATTATCAAGATATATTATATAGAGACTCAGAGACGAAGCTATATTTTAATGTGGGAAAGTAGGTATGGAAGTCTTTTTGAGTGTTCGTAGGGCTTACAACCTATCGCACGGCTGGCTTAAGTGATCACTTTACACAGTGTAACGTTCACCATTCCACCCATGATAGACTACCCACATCTACCCAATTTTTAGAAATTGTACACACGAGTATGTTTAACCTTCACAACTTGTTTCGGATGTGAGTTGTATTTTTACTACCGCCACCTGCAGACCAAAGTTTTTTATTCCTATAATGAAATACAGATATACAATTTTGAAAATGAGATATCTAAATTTGGATTGGAGTTTTTAAAGCAATATCAGCAATAGTAGTTACGGAGCGCAGCGCATCGTGACCAGCGTATATTCCAGCGAAAATAAATTTAAAAAAATCCTACCGGAGCAAGAAGTTTTTCTACGTGCGGGTATTGAACGGAATTTTCCAGAAAGATATCGAAGCAATAAAAATAGCGTGAAATAGTGCGAATAAGGAAACAGTGTAATGATAAGTGTGTGAAATATTCTGGAAAAATTGAGCGACTATAAATTTAAGAACGGTACTCTGATTTAACTAGTGTCCAATGACTTTTTCATAATAAATAATAAACTAAACTTTACATTGTTTTAGTGTTTTCATTTGCCTCCCATAGCTACATCCCGTGATAATATTTTAGAAATATATGTTTAAAGATGCTTTAATTGATGATTTAAGGTTAGACTGGATTGACATGCCTAAATATAAATCAAAAGAAATTAAGTTATGGCATTTTAAATGTATATAATGGTTTATAAAATATAAATACGTCACTAGGATTTTTATGTAATTGAGGTAAGGTAAGGTTCATTATTTAATGTAAAATATTATGATGATAATAAAATTGTTTTTGCATTTAGTGTACTTATTGACTTCTTTAATATTATCACGTGGCTACAGAAGGGATGAATTAAAACACTGGAAATTAATTAGCGATTTACTTATTAATGATTAATTAACTATTCAATGTACAAAGTTACTTAAAACGAATAAAACTTAACGCTATTCTTTAAATTACACTATTAATAAATATTGTGCAGTATATCACTTGTAAATAAACACTTTATTATAACTGGGTAACACGTATTTAACATTCACTAGAACATCCCATTCATTCTTGCTCGTAGTATTTATCGCATTTATTTTCAACGCCAATTAGGTAATAATAACTTCGCTCGATTATTCGCTTTATTTATCGCTTCGCAATTCATTAGTAGACAGACACTGGGCATCGTCTCGCGCGAACTTCGCGGCCGATTTCGCACTGAACGAACTTCAAGCACGACGACTCAACATCGCGCCGCGGCACACATTATACCTGAATGCTGATATTTTCATACTTTCTAGATAATTTTAATGTTTAGGAGAAGGTCTTCATGGCTTGTCGGTTGTATCGGGCATTTCTAGACATTTGTAGACGTTTTCCGAAAGTTCTAAATCAACCTAGAATTTTATACGCCGTTCTCGATACTTCGCATATGGACCTATACATACAAGAAATTCGAACCGTGCGTTAATTCTTTTTAGCATCTCGTTACAATATATTCGACCAATAAAATGCAAGAAAGCCAGTGAATGTCAGTGTTGTTTTTAAAATGCGAGCCAGCATTATTATTTACTAAATTCCATTATTAATTTAAAACAAATTGTGAAATTAACGATTAGTATTGATTATTATATTTTTATTAAGTTCTGTACTTATACAAAATTATATAATTTTGCAGCTAATTTTTTTTAATTTTGAAATTTATTTACTGAAAATAAAAATAATACATACATTTTACATTGAATATTACATTTTTTTTATACATATTTAACTGTCCCCAGTTTGTATAAGTTAATAATGGAACAGTGTAGAGAAATATAAACATCATAAGATAAATATTAGTGACTCAAGTATACTAATTATTTCGGAGTATCGTTATTTTTTATAATTCCAACTATTTTTTGTTTTAATTATGTATATTCTATTTGTTTTATGTGTTTCTTGAATTTTGTATAGTGTTCTTCAGTTCTAATATTCATTGGTAAGTTATTGAAATATTTGACACCTAGATATTATTATAAACTTTTTAATCGAGTAAGTGGCTAGCGTGAAAGCATTATACATATTTTAAGATGGTGTCGATTGCATGTCAAATTTAAAAAGATAGATCACACAAACGCGATGACATTCCGTCTTGACACGGGGCATGCCTACCAATATCTACATCCCCACACATGATTCAATTCGAAACGAAATTGGAAAATAAATTTGACAAGAATATCACGTGTTAAAGTTGCCAGGCCATGAACACAGATGGCTCCGCAGTCGCTCAAGCGGAATATCCATCACTGAGTAGTGCCAGAGATGTGACATTCGGTTTGAGAATTCAATTACATCTTTTTTGCAGACGGAGGTAGGTACCTACTTGGGACTTTCTATCTGTTTTACAAATATAAAATTTGAAACTAGTGGTATAGTACAATTCTTCTTTAAGCATTATCCGTTCAACGGAGTTGGCTATTACTGTGTTCACTGTACCCCGGCTCTGTTGGCTCAGGTTTTTCAACCATCGTTTTTCCTTCCATTATTATGAGATCTTATACCCTTATGATGTTTATTACAATAATTAGCTCGTAAAAGTGTCATAGCTCTGGAGTTGACGCATTAACTTGTAGAAGTAGATTATGTAGATTAATCGCAAGCAGAGTAGGTACTCTGAGAATCATAGACTCTAAGGAATCGAAAAAAAAGTTCTGATACCTCTCTGGATGCCTCATTACATGTCCACAATATTAACCTTTTAAATGCCAGGAGTTTAAAAAATATTAACATAATTTATTAGCCGATTTCAGTAAAACACTAGGTTTTAGATTTTTAGATTTAATCGCCTATAAAATGCTGGGAATTATCATTCATACATTGCAGATTGACTTTAAATATACGATACTTATAATCCTGTTTAATCCTATCTCTGCAAGACCGAAAAATAAGTGTAATCACGCACATGCTCATGGCATTTAAAGGGTAAAAGTTTACTGATTTTTATTGTAATTCTATCCACCCAGCTATTTTTGAGCATTCATCAGCAGATACACATCTTAATACATTCAAGTCGCCTTATCATTTCTTAGCTCATACTTTCTTTCCATAAAATAATAACGAAAAATCACTACATGAGGCTTGCTTCGTATTTACGAATCCATATTTGATAGTGATACATCACGACCCTTCCCTCCCTCTTCCTCCTCGTCCTATCCCTCTTTGCCAGTTTACGTTTTATAGCTCGACTGGTAAGAACTGTATATAGCTCGACCTTGTAATTAGCACGAAACGTTGACCGCCACTTCCGTAAGATATATTCTCGTCACCATCGGGTATAATTTCGTTTCGTTGGCTCCGAGCACCATCGCGTATTACCAGGTAAGTGAAATTATGTGTTGCCGTTTCGTTGAGTTTGACTACCATCCTCGTCTCGTTACTCAAGAAATGTTGTCGGCAGTTAAATCAAGCTTCCTGTTCTCTCTACAGTCCACATTATCGTTCCCGTTTACCCGTCCATCTTCCTTCCCTTATTCCCATTAAATTTACCCCCCATTCTGCATGGGGGATAAATTTGATATATTCGAGTCGGGGTTATTTTTTGGTCATCGATCCGTATTTTTGGTCGGTTTCACTCAACAGCGACTTACCTATTTGGTTTAATTTCATTCGTTTTTCATTTTCCTAAGTGGCGTTTGGTGAAATATTTCATACAATAATTTCGTTAATTTTTTGTGAGCTTGCAAGATGGTTAATGTTATCCATCTTGTAAAATATTAATTCGTTCCATACAATATATATTATTTCGTTAGTCAGTAGTATATAAACTGTCGTTGCTTAGGGTTTACTTTGCATGGAATTATTAATTTTGTTTTTGTTTTTTTTTTGTTTGGCAATATTATCTACGGACTCGATTTGCCAGTGTGTTTTCTGTCGCCCACTTTCTTGTTATAACTGATATTTTTTGTTTACGCAAACGTACAAACGTCAAGTAATAGTTGTTTGCTTTATATAACGTTATTCGGACTTTCGGTGTTTGAATTGATTAATATTTTTGTTATTTCATCCTCTCGATTTCGCGAATCAATATAATACTACCAAGGGACATTTGTTATTTTTATATTTTGAAGGGGTGTTTATTTTTTATTTTGCAATATTATAACATATATATAAGTCTTGCCATTGGAAACAATTATATATATATTTAATGTGACAAAGATCAAAAAGTAGAAAATAATATAAAATTGAAAAACAACACACGCTTTTATAAAAAATGGCTTAGGGCCGGTTGTTTCAAGTTGTATTAAAGTAAGCGTTCTTTTAAAGCATAGATTTTTACGTTCTCCACCAATCAGACGATCCGTTTTCGTAAAAATCTATGCTTTAATCGACCGCTTACTTTGATCGAACTTGAAACAACCGGGCCCTAAAAGGACAATTTTTTAACAGCCACAGTATTAAGAGCGATCACAGTAGATGTAAAAATCAAAGGAGCGGGGCGCTATTTTTGAACCCTAACGATCTCTTCCATTAAATTAGCTCTACATCCACATCACTACGTAAAACTCGTTCACCACAATTCTATTCCAGTAATTACACTTAGTTATGTTTAACACATATCTTGTTGGTGCAGTGGTCATAACGCTCGCCTAGTGATCTGGTGGTCGGTGGTTCGAAGCCCATTCCAGGACACCAGCAAGTTAGTCCTATTTTCATAACACAAGCGTTTAGCTTATAAAAATAGTAAGATTATTTATGCGACACGAATTCCGTGTTGGCATCTCTATTTAAAAAAAAAACATAAATTGCTATTAGTACTGTGGCTGTTGCAAAAAATCTGTTTATCATTTTTTAGAAAAACTTTTTTTTTCATATTATTTATAATATTTTTCGCTAATTTCATAACTTGGCCGTTCCTTTACCAACTTTTGCAGTCCATCTCATGTGTAGGTAGGTACCCATTATTTACCGTATAAGAACCATGTTTCCTCACCGACGCCCGCCAGAACACAGCAACCGCTGTTTCAGATAGGGGGACGAGCAAAGTACTAAGTTTGTTTCCAAAAGTCTTCCAATATTTCTTGTTAACTTCACACATTTTCGTGTAATCGCCTAACATACGAAAATGCGATCAAATAAATAAATCATTGCTTTAGTACTAACGCAAAGCAATCTTGGCGTAATACTGACCTGTACGCAGTCACAGATGTTTTTCCGTAAAACTTGAGTTGAGAATGATTTATTATTAAAAAAATGTTAGTTTAACCTTACCTAACCAAACTTTTCCTTTTTTTCTTAGAACGTGTTAATCCTAGGAATTTAAAAAATAATAACATTTTTTCTTCCTTTCTTTTAACTCGTACCGTCTGCTTGCTTGCTTGTCTGACAAAAAAACTTTGGATCGATTTTTAAGCCTTTTCCCGTGATCAAATCGAGCTGAAACTTTGCAGACAGTCTCGTGTCGACGATAAAAATGATCTAACAAATTTTTGTTTTAAAAAAATTAAAAATTATACTATAATTTAGGATTTTAAGAAATTTTAATGGTTTTTCAAATTGGAATTTATGAGTAATCAGCCCGACGCGTGTATAGACACGAAACCTGATTCAAAGCGAAAGGGAGTATTGTAAAAATATGTTTTTTATGGGTTAGTTTTCTATAATTAATATAAATAAAAAGTACTTTGTTTTCACCACTTATATATTGAAAAATATCAACATTTTGAAATCAAAGTATAGACAATCGAAATATAAAATTTATATGAGAAATGAATAATAATTAAGTACCTACAAACATGAAAAAAATTTAAAAAATAACTATTTGTAAAAAGGGCCTGGTTATTTATAATATTCAATTTACTATTTTTACTTAGTTACTACTTATTATTAGTTACTGTAATGATAGTCCAACGTTTTGCAAAAAATAAGTCAGAAATATTGAAAAAATATTCAACACTTGATGTCGCATATCTCCTTAACTATTGATATTAGGTCACGGTTGCTTAAACATTTTCAACTCATAATCAAGGGAGGAATCCACCTGTAAAGTATTGTGGACGACCTCTGTTACATCTTGTATAACTTTAAAAAATATGATGTGCGGATGTTCTTACGGTAGAATTGGTGAAAATCGCATTGTGTAAAGTGATCACTTAAGCCATACAGGTCGTATGCCCTGGGCCACCCTATACTTCCCTAAGACTTCCATACATGTTTCCCATATAAATTGTTTCGTTTCTGTGTCACTTTTATGACTTATCTTGAAAAATCAATAGTAGTCAGATTGTAGAATGAAAAGTCGAAAACTATTTTTTGGTCATAATAGTTTAAGCTGTTTTTAGACATGTTTTCAGGTTTTCACGGCCGTTCAGAATCTTCTGTGTATATATCTGTGTAGTTTTCTGGGATATTCTGCAGTGTAGATGTCTCTGGTCAACGTTTCGGATCCCATTGCAGGGTCCATCATCGCCCACGTCAGCCGTCATGATGGAGCCTGCAATGGGATCCGAAACGTCGGCCAGAGAGGTCACATATACACGGCAGAATATCTCAGAACACTATACACAGAAGACTGTTTTTAGACGTTTGCATAAATATTTTTACTACAACATTTATTGGTGTTGGTGTCATATTAGTGTTTTTTTTTAATAATCTCAACAATAATTATTTCGTTGTCTGTATGTTTGTCCGTAGCCTTTATGAAAACTTTTATTAATTCTCTTTATGGTCGCATTTCTCGTATTGTTACTTACCATCAATTGACATAAGTTTTACTAATGTTTTAACCTGATTGTTTATGTATCAAACTTGCCAGTTGGTAAAACTATCTACCTATAAGATACAATTACATTCCATCTGCATGTATTAGAAAAATACTCTAGTTATCTGCTATTTTTATTCCATGGCAATAAAGACCCCGTACTACGATATAAAAGTTGTAAAATACATAGTTTTACTATTATATGTATACTTACAACTCGCAAACGCCGGTCTCCGCGGGAAGCCAAGAATCTAGACTCCACCGCAGTGAGACTATTTCGTGACATTTTCTCACTTTTGCTGATTAAGCGAGTCGGTCTAGACGCGTTTCTTGGAAAAACATAGACGAAGTGGCTGAAGATCGATCGCATCCATTTAAATAAACATATTGGAAAGCCAAAGGAGAAATTTTTCGCGATACAAAATTAAATGTCGGTAGAATAAAATTGCCCTGCCTACGGAACGACACACGAATCTCAGAGATTTAGTTAATATCTTGTACACGTGTTGAAAATTGTATCTCTAGATATTTAATTAATATTAACACAAAAACATATTTGATGATCTATTACGACAGAAAAACTCGACACCTGCGCACAAATCACTATTTATATGGAACTACAGATTACGAGAGAACTGCTGACTGCTAGGAAAGTTCTAATTCTCCCAACTAACCCAACCAAACCACATTTGACAAAGTTAAAGGGATTGTGCTCCTGTAGTGAGGCGGTCACCTGGGACCATGCACCGGTCTATTGCTGCGATGACAATATTTAAATTATCGGGAGCCTTGTTACTCAGTTATTTTCTTTTCTTTCTTTACGTGAATTATTCGTTTTATTATATTGTTATTCTTTTTTATATATTATTATATATATGTATGTATGATGTTAATAAAGATAATTTCCTTGCGACGGGGGCTGTGAATGTTTGTGTTTGCGGCTGTTTATACAAAGGTTTATACAACCCGAGCGAGGGAGCATGTAGTGAAATGTATGAGTTTAATTGATATAAATTAACTTTGTTAAAACCACTTATTTATTGAAAAAAATTCAACATGTTTCGAAGCCAATGGCTTCTTCGTCAGGATAACAAAAATAATATTAGGTCCTTACATATGAAATTGGCGTTTAGTATGGGAGGAACATAAAGCCGATTTTTTTTTATTATAATATATTTATTTAATCAAAGTATGTACCATTGCTATCTATGCACTTTTGCCATCTCATAGGTAGTTCATCGATCCCTTTACTAAAAAAACCATTCGGACGGGAATCAATAAAATCTTTGAAGGCGGTTTGGACTGCCCCATCGGAGTTGAATTTTTTACTTTGCAAGAAGTTATCCAAATTTCGAAAAAAATGATAATCTGTTGGGGCAAGGTCCGGAGAGTACGGTGGATGTCTTGGACATTCCAATTGAAGCTCCTCTAATTTGGTAGCCGTCTGTTGTGCAGTGTGTGGTCTAGCGTTATCATGAAGCAGCAGTGGCCTAGAGCGATTAACCAGCCTCGGTTGTTTAGCAGCTAGCTTTTCCATCATGGTTTGCAGTTGCTGACAATAGACATCTGCCGTAATCGTCTGGCCAGATTTAAGAAAGCTGTAGTGAACGACACCAGCACTAGTCCACCAAACGCTCACAAGTAACTTTTTTGGAGTCAATTTTCGATTGGGGCATGGTTTGGCTGGTTCAGCAGGGTTCAGCCATTGCGATGAGCGCTTCCGATTATCGTACAGGATCCACTTTTTATCACAGGTAATGATTCGATTTAAAATCCCTTCATTATTGTGCCGATTGAGTAATGCAACGCAGCAGTCACGCGCGTTTGTTGATTTGCTTCACTCAATTCGTGAGGTACCCACCTTTCAAGCTTTTTCACCTTACCAATTTGCTTCAAGTGGATTAAAACAGTTTTATCACTAACACCGCAGCCTGCAGCTAACTCGGATGTGGTTTGCGATGGATCCGCTTCCACAATAGCCTTCAATTCTTCATTATCAACTTTGGTCTCCGGCCGTCCACGGGGCTTGTTCTGCAGGTCGAAATTTCCAGAACAAAAACGTTGGAACCAAAAACGCACTGTGTTTTCTTTTGCGGCACCGTCGCCATATACATCATTAATCCTTCGAGCCGTTTCTGCAGCACTGGTGCCACGGTGGAACTCGTACTCGTAAATAACGCGATATTTCAAGTTTTTCATTTTGTAAACTGAGTGACGCAAAGAAAAAAACAATTGAGGAAAAAACAAATGAATTATAATTT
>JADDOH010015367.1:0-27655 GCA_016648135.1 Agrypnia vestita
GATGATGATGCTTTCGAAACGCCTCCCGACTATATTTAACAGGGACGCGGCATATGAATAGACAAATAAATACCTAATTGATTAATGAACCATTCAATCAATCAAGCAATCAATTAAATAAATAAATAGAAATGAATAAATAAGTTCGGCGTCGAGCACACGGGCCGCGCGATCCCTGGAAGTTCACACACATGCAGAGAAGGGTTAATTTGGCAAATTAACTCGCCCCTATTATGGTCAGTACGGATTCAACATGCAAACAACACCTGTGGAAAAACATATGTAAAGTTTACGGTACAGGGGTTAGCTTTCACTGTCGGCGCTTCTTCCGTCTCTGTCTGGGGTGTCAAACCCGAGACCATTCTTCTTAATCGTGCGCCACCTTTATATATCGTTATAATCTCAAAACGGAAAGAGGATGACATGACTTACCCATCTGCCGCCGGTTATATCCAGTCCAGTGCATCGTAATTTCACTTCATGTACCTCACTTTATACCTAAGGATTGCGGACACTTGCCTTGCACGCGCATACGATTCACAGGCCCCTAATTAACTATAGATCGCGACCTAACCTTTGATCCTGCCATACGCGCTTATAAGTTTCCGTAGCTGGGGCTTAGTATCCAGCCTCTGCAACTATACGGTGTATATACCTTAATCAAACCGAAACTAGACATTATTTTCTTTTCTTTAAATTTATATTCCTCGAGATACCGGAATTAGACTCTAGCTCGACAATTGTAAGTATTTATATATCTTAATAATACTGCAACATAGTCCTTATTTCCGTCTTACGTATCCGTACTTCCCGGGTCATCGAGACTAGACTCCAATTCTAATGATCATACTCTAATGATTATACGCACCGATATTTTTCATAAAACCCGTTACCCGTTATTTTCTGATGTTACATATTCTTATATTTATCCGAAATACCGGGATTAAGCTTTGAATCTAGGATTCCATCCATCTATAAGTTTTAACAAACCCATGAAGCAACCACTTGTCCACTTGTTGTTGTTAAAGAATTGATTGCTTCTATAATAAAACCCCACTAGTCTACATCTTTATAAGGTCAATACATATTACTTTTAGGGTCCGCCGATTTAGTTTTATTCTTAATATTATCCTTAATATAAATTTTTTATCATCTCGAATATTTGATATCTACTCTCCGGCAAATTTTAATATAGTTTAAATCATTTTAATACAATTTATCATTTTAATATAGTTTAGGAATAACGGGATTCTGTAATTTCTACAAGTATAAACAACCCCAATCTTACCAAATCCATTTTATGTAGTGAAAGACGCGGGATTTATATTCTTCCTAAAATGTAAAATGAACCCGGTCTAGATGAAACATCCTTAGTTAGTTTCAGGACAACGAGGTTTACGCGTTCCACGAGGAATATGATATAACCCGATCTAAACGAAGGTAATTTTATATAATTTTAGGACAGCGGGACTTACAAATTTCATAAAGTATATCGTGAAGCCAATCTAGGCGGAGGCACTACGTATATTTTAAACAGAGTAAGAGTTTAAATTTTACCATCAAGTCTAATACACCGCACGAATGTCCTAGGCATAGTAAACAAAATAGCGGTCAAAACTGTAGTGTTTCTATGTTCACACGTTTTAGCTCAAAACGAATACTACAATTTTCACATTTATAATACAAGACGCGAATTTCTAAACGAAACATTTTAAAATAGTTCTAATTGAAATCTACATGTTTCATATTTATTAAATGAAGGCGCGAATTCTAAACGAAACACTAACATTGCTCAAAAACGGGACCCTATATTTATATATGCTTAAAATGAAACGCGAATTCCCGAACGATAGCATTTTATATAACTAAATGTAACGAAATCTTATATAGTTTATAAATAAGAAGACCCGGCCCCAGGCGGTTTTTATATATTTTCAATATAACGAGGCCCTACAACATCTTTATAAGTATAATACAACCCCGGTCTATCGAAACAATGTACTAGAAGTTTTTATATGTTTGAATACATGATATACGTTTTTTTTTTATACGCGTTTTTATACGCGAGATTTACGTTTTCGTACAATACAAAGTAACCCAAATTATATAATCGCGAAGTTTACATCACTCCTAAAGTATAACCAGAACTAATTGAAACATTTTTCATAGTTTAAGTCCGCGAGGCAAATATCTTTCATAAAATATAAAATAACCCGAATCAAATTAAACATATTTTTACCTTATAGACTTTCCCCAACGCGCGTAATAATCCCGGCCACATGAAACGTTTTTATATGTTTTAATAGCGCGGGACCTATGTTTTCCTATATAATATAAGATAACCCGGGCCGAACGGAAGCAATTTTATATACTTTATAAAATAGTGAAACTTGTACTTCTGTAAAACCGTAAATAAACCCCGACCCCCACGAGATTATTTTATATAATTTTTTAGAATAATGAAATTTTATACATCTGTAAAATTGTAAATAAGTCCCGATTCTCGCGAGATTATTTTATATAATTTTCTAGAATAATGGAATTTTATACATCTGTAAAATTGTAAATAAGTCCCGATTCTCACGAGATTATTTTATATAATTCTCTAGAATAATGGAATTTGTACACCTGTGTAATTGTAAATAAACCCCGATTCTCACGGAATTACTCTATATAATTTTAAACGAAATGAAAATCTAGATTATTATGGGCTGAACCTGATACCCCGCGAGATCCGCTGATACCCCGCGAGATCAGCTATATATTTTTCACTAGACGTATTTTTAATCCCAGAATTTATGCGCTATAATTTTAACGGACTCTTACTATTAAACATAAACAATAGATTATAAAAATAAACTAAATATATTTTCAATAACTAAAATAAATCCGGTCTAATCGAAACATTTCATATAACGAAATATTATATGCCTTACAAATGTAAAAATTAAAATGTGACCTCGCGTATTTAGCAAAAGATAGGTATTTTTATAAGACTTATTTAAAATCGAATCTGTTAGTAACAACCCTTTTATCTTTTAAAAATTTCCCGCGTGTTTAGCATAAAATAGGTATCTTTATAACGCACAGCTAGTTTCCGGAGATCCGCCAATACTATTCCTGTATACTTAGTAAAACGAAAATTAACTAAATTTGAACCCTAGCGGTTCCTGAAATTCTGCGAATATTATTCTGTGAACCTAGTAAGACGACAAAAATAATTAACTTTATAGAACGTAGTGATTCCCGAAGTTCTGATATGCCAAATTAATTTCCTTTATAAAATAAAATCAAACCCGTACCCCCCTTTTCTTTTAACGTGAGCAATAAACAATGTCGAAGAGTATATTTACCCGTACACAACTTTCACTTGAAATTAAACTATAATTTTCAACCACTGGGACACTCTAAGTCGACGGTAACTTTCACTCAAAAAAACAACCGACGCGGATTTTGCACCCTCGTAGATGTCCACACCGACCGCCACAATTCTGCTGTGTCTTGACATTTTAAAACCCCCCTAGCGGGAAAAGGGCCCATATCCAGCCTCTTTGGCTTCACTAATCTATGCCACCCCTGATATCAGAATGCCGCCTACTAAGGTCTATTTTTGCAGTCCACAACCCTGACACCACTTACAGCCGTCATTGACTCCACCTTTTCTGTTGTTGTCTCTACCTATGTTTTGGGGCGGACTTGGTGGCTTCGGACGGTATATTTTCGCTTCGCAAGCGCGATAATTAATTTTTAATATTTAATTTCTAAGTTCAGTCCATATTGTCGTTTGATCAACCGTAACCACAATCTATCGGGTACTCCCCTAATCATAGTTGATGTTTCTTCACTATCTACCATTATCATGTCCCGTTCCCTCGTATTTTCACTCGTCTTTATCGGAAATTTAACGTTTCTTGGCCGCTATATCATGGGATCAATTTCCATATATTCACCACGTGCACACTGCATACCTAGATATAACAATCATCCAAAGGTACTATACCTAATTTTAAATTAATTTTGGGCGATCTTTTCTCGTGGATCACCCAATGAATCCTGTCTTATGCCCGCGGCACCCCGCGCACAGGGACGTATTAGGTCCCTCCGTTGCGGAATTTAAACATAATTTGTAACCATTTATTATTATTTTTATTGGCAGTAAGATTGATCCACAAAATAACTATGTTACATAGACAGTGAATATTCTCGAACAATATAATACTGGAAGAGTACTATTCGCTATAACACAATAAACTATTAATGTAAGTTAAAGTAAATTTTTAAATTCAGTGGAAAATTTTTAAGATCGTTTTGCTTTTAATTTTTCCCAAAACAAAATAAATAAATAAATAAATAAACACACAAATACACACTCACACAACCCACTATTGGACATGTTTTTCTTATTCTTTTATCGATTGTATGTATGTGTTTTCGCGTAATTGGCCCAAAACTCTGTACATCAATTATTGTTTTTTTCTTCAAAGATTGATTAATTATATGGCTGTAAGAAAACCAATAAATGAAAATAAATAAAATAAATAAGTAAATAAACCTCCAGTGCCGCAGGCAAGGCGTCGGATTAATTCAGTGCTTATTTATTGCCAAGGTACTGGACGCCTCCGCTGATAACTATATACCACTCACCATGTTCTTAGAGGTGTGTTGAAAGATTGCTAGTATCTGTCGAATCGGTCTCAAGTAGTTGTCTGTATTTGTACGTTTATCATTATTACATGCTCTTGCTATATCCGTTCCACTTCACATTATTGTTCCTCCCGTCTTCGAATTTCTATCACACTATGTTCTCCTATGTTTTTGGTACTTATATGCTTGCTTCTTCGCGTTATATTACATTTACTCCCAATTATATTTGTTTCATTTATCCATCCATCTATAAGATCCCCCATACGCTTTATCCTTTTATTTCATGTGTATATGGGCCGCAAATTCATATTATTTTATTTACAATATTCTTATCTGGATACACTTGTTCAATTATGTTTTGTGGGTTATTACTACCAAACCCGGCGAAATCTGAGCTAGAATAGCCAATCGTATACACGTTACCCGTCCTGTTGAAACTACGCTAACGTCGGACAGGTTTGTAGTGATTACATAGTTAATATATTGTATCTATATTTGAGTATATTATTTTCTTGTCGTGCCATTAATATGCTTACACGTTATCGTTATCTCTTTCCTAACTGTATATACCGTCATTGCACAATTACCTATCTGTTGTAAAAGCCTGAAGAGCGTTAGTCTACAGATAAATATAATAGAATTATAGTTAACTTTTCTATCCGCCTACGTTATTCGACTCCCGCGAAACGAAAATGAATCATTATTCGCTCCTCGATAGAGCGTCAGTCTACAGATAAATATAATGGAATTATAGTTAACTTTCCTATCCGCCCACGTTATCCGACTCCCGCGAAACGAAAATGAATCATTATTCGCTTCTCGACAGAGCGTTAGTCTACAGATAAATATAATGGAATTATAGTTAACTTTCCTATCTGCCTACGTTATCCGATTCCCGCGAAACGAAAATAAATCATTATCCGCTCAGTTAAGGTCACCCCTCTGGTACATCGTATACGTTTAATCCGTGCTTCACGGCCAATTCCTATAAATTATTTATGGGGCGTTTTCCTCTCGCGATCCCCCGATTAGGACCTGCCTTCCTTACTTTTGCTCATATCCTGCTATCTCTCTTGCGCGGCAATCCACTTAAGAAGGCGATTAATGACATTTAAACGGTTTCAAAAACCCAGCAAAAAAGCCCATAATTCAAAAACCTCGTGGAACTGTCAATATCATCGTCACCTTAGAGTAGACGTTAATCGGTTTTTTAACGGCTCGAAACGCAATAACTGCGACCCAAATCTACGAAAACCGTGTTCAGCATTTTTTTATGGGAAGCACACGTGGACCGCTCGGACCGCATCGATCGTCAACCATTTGTACCAAACACGGCTTTACCACAAGATTAATATGATTTATAAGAATCGAATAGTAACTGCCCGTAACCTACATCCGATCAATCGCTACTGACCCCCTCCCAATACTAGCGTTTCATCATTCCCAAATTTTTGTAGCTCCAATACTCCGCCAGGTGGGTTTAGCTCAATTTTTCCCGCGTAGCATTTAAATCATCTTAGAGTTCAAAAATAAAAATAAAAAAAAATCTATAGAAACAGGTGATTCATCACAACCTACATTATTGCCGAGAGTGTTGCTAGCAAAACGAACACATTCGTGACCCATTATACTATATTTGTTTCATTCAATAATTCACAACCCCTGAAGAGTGTTTAGAAGACGTGACACGTCTAAGTAAGACTAAAAGAAAGAATGTTTTCAAGTGAGAGAAAAACAATTTTAAAGAATAAAAAAATGATGTAATATTAAACCTTATTTTAAAAGATATATAAATTGTATTTTTTCTTTTAAATATACTGAATATTTAAGCACAACAATGCATAATGTCGTTTTGTTAATTCTTACACTTCGATCTCTAAGTTCTGTATGCCTGTCCCATAGAAACGGCGGAACAGAGAAATCAGCGGTGAAAGAGATATGGCGGTGTGAAACAATTGAATAACATTTCGATAGTTTTCTTTGCTACATAGGAGAATTCGCTGTGAAATTTATACTGGTCTGGCTGAATGAGGAACTAGGGGGACAGCTGTGACTGGGTCACGCGATGACTCCGTCTGATCATGAGGCTGGTCTGTGATCGTTTGACATTGATTAGAATCGAGAAAATCAGGTGTTCATTTTAGCGTAGGTATACTCAGTTGATTTTTATTATCCCTCTTATCTGAAACGTGTAGAATGAACCTATGGTGGAAAAAAACAGATTTACACTGATTTACAACAATGAATACGAGAACCAAAAGAATACAATAAAAAAATATTATTCTTAAAATAGTGCATACATAAATATTCGGGGTTTCTCGTAGCTAGTAGCAAAAACTTCAGGAGAGTCTTCTTCAATTTCGAATGGAAAATATTATTTGCACTGAATTTTACAAAACGACAAAAACCTCGAGAAAAAAAATATTTTTCATATTTCTGCAAGGTTTTAATCGTTTTATTTCACTTTATTTGAAAAATATTTTTCGTAGGGTTTTGTTCATTTTATTTGCCTGGTATTAAAGTGTATTTTAATATTCGATATAAATTACTTTCAAGATTGTCTAATGTTTTACAAAAGTTAAGTCAGAAGTATTGAAACAAAGAAATCTTTGATGTCTCTTACCTCTGTAACTGTCGATAATTAACCTGAAGTGTAAAAAATATTTTTTTATTTAGAATTGAATTAAGAAGACTCTCCAAAGTTTTTGCTACTAGCTACGATATACCCTTTAAACGTTTGATTCAATATAAAAACAAACAATTTTATCAATTTTCGTCATATTATAGAATTTACAGAACACATGTCAAAGCTTTATTTTAAATACATATATACATTATTCTTCCATTCTTATTTCCTCTGGCATTTTATGAGAGATCTCCGTTGCACTATTCACAGTAGCTTTTAGAGATTTGGACTACTTCCTAATCGATCTCATTCCTCCTTTTCATCTTGTATCATTTATTTAATATTTTTTTAGAGCATTAAAAATTTGGCATACAGATGAAATATGTCATTGTAGAAAAGCTAATTAATTATAATTAATAATAAATTAATTATAAAATTAATAATAAAAGCTCATTGCGTGCCCTTAATAGGTATCTAAGTAATGATAAAAAAATGCAAAATTATAATAGTAAAACATAAATACAAAGAATAACAAATACAAAAAAATACATAAACATAATCATTACTAGGGCCTGTTTCTTATTTTCTTATATTGTAAATTATGTTAATGTCCTTTTCTATGGATTATCTTTAATTAAAATTAAAATATCCATATTGTTGCAACATAATTCATCAACACTTATAATTGTAACAAGAATCGTTTGAAATTGTATAAAACGTAATCCCTCAAATTCCCATTCAATAGTGCAACGTTATATACATGTGAACTCTGGACAAATTATAAAAAGAGCAGCATAGAAAGACTTCGCATACAATATAACAACGCCTTCCGTATGATGTTTGGCCTTCCCAGATATTGCAGCGCTTCCGGTATGTTCACTGAGGGGCGTGTTCCCAACTTTGCAGCCCTCATAAGATCCTTGGTGGCAGGGATGAGGGAAAGGATATACAGCTCCGGAAATATCCTTATCCTGGAAGCCCGCCTTACTCCAGCATCTAGCATCGGTGCACACTGGAGAAAGTTACTGGCCCCGCATAATTAACTATTACGATATATTTCTTTTAATAATTTTAATACTTATAATACTTCTCCTCTATTTTATATGATTTTCTTATTTCTCTTTTGTTTTATATAATATTTTTAATGTGTGTACATACTTTTATATGGAATGTGTGGGATTGTACGAACCTCCCCACATTCTGGAATAAAGTTATATATATATATTTTTTTTTTATTTAATAATGTTGTCTCATTTTACGCATACAATTTACATAGCTGTGTTTTATATCCAAAGATGCGAAATGGCATGTTAATTTCCTCCACGCAGAGTACCGCCGCGCCATTTTCAAGAAGCAGTCATCTACCAGGGCATGTTGTTTACACGGATTCCTTGGAGTTGAATGCGCCTTGATGATACTGTTGAACAATGCATTCCCAGCGTCGCGCTGTCTGCCAATACCTATAACTGTTTTGAATGAGCCGTGTCGACGATTGCATATCAAGAGTCAACAGTGAACATCGTGGCATGGCTTGTTTCGGATTACTAATCTACTTTGATAACTGCAGGAAAAATGTAATCTGTTAATTAAACATCACAGCTGATTGTCCCGCATGGATTGCAGCTTTGTCTTTCAGCTTGTCACAGAGGGCAGATTACAGGCTTTCGAATGCGAGTGGTGTTTATTTCAAAACGTCACTTTAGGCGCCTGAACTAATTATTGACGACTCTCAATATTCTTTATAAATGTGGTGAATTACGTAAAATAAACAAATCTATTTTTCATGTTTATGGCATTACATTTGTGGTTGTAAAAACCAATTGACTATTTTTAACATATGTCTTGCGTCCGTCCCATCGAAGATACAGTGGTAGATAACGAAATCGGTCGACGTTATAAATAATCGGTTAGTACATACATGTAAGATAATACACCAGTTAGTTAGCGAACCCCAGTTTACAGAATTTATGAATTTCAAAACATTTAGGATTAATATTTTGGATTAATTACCAAAATAAGATACCAAGATAATGAAACATTCGATTATTCCTATAGGTTTGGGCATACCGTTTATAATATTATATATATTTTTTAATATACAATTTGTTTTTTGTCTATCTTTAAATATTATTCACGTCATTTTTGTTCAAGGATTCCCAACATAAATATAAATAGTATTTGTAATTGAGGTTTTTTTTAAATAAATGTCAAATTAATGATCAATTGAGCATTTTAAAATCCTAGGATTCCGGAGTCATCAAAATCGAATCATGAAATCCCAGGATTGCAATTTTAGCTCGGGGATAGATTAACTTCTAAACACTATATGCAAAAAAAATATATTTAATACGTAGGAGCTACGTGCCGTTTACTCCTATACAATAATGCCAACTGAATTGGTAATATGTTATGATGAAGTGCATAAAAACGATGGTATTTAAATATAAATATAATTAAAAATCTTGAAAATAGACACAAGAAAAATATATATTTTGTTCATTATCAAGTTTATCTTTTCATCAAAGTGATCATATTATTTTTCAAAAATATTAATTATAGGATTTGGGTAAGGATTTGGTTACCATTTATGATCAAGTGACTCGTTGATAAAATACAAAATGGATAATGTAAATATTCAGAGAAAATAATAAAAAAGTAAAAGTAACAATTTTCACTTTAATTTTGATAAAATAAAAAATTATATGAAATTATTTTCAGGTCTAGGTATGTTGTAAAATATTAAATTATACGACATAAATTACAGGCAAAATTGTAAAATATAGGTTTTAATTTCAATATTTTTAAATTCCCGGTACAGTTGAATGCCCTGATTTCAAAAATGCAATCAAATTTATTGGCTCGCAAGTACTAAAAAGGTTAGAACACTAAAGTTTAGAAATTTCCAGAGACATTTCGAAGGCAGAAACGTTGTGACATAACCTTAACCAACTAATCTTATTTAACCGAACCTAAGTTACCCAATCTAACCCAAAAATACATGGCTTTTTGGAAATTTGGTAAGTTACCGTGTTCGCCATTGTAATCCTAATACTATTTAAACCAGCCGTAAACTCGTGAAAAATCACGGGACGTAACAATCAATAACGACCCTTGCGTGTAACCTGGGTCGACCGCCGATTGCGTGTCACGTAATTATCTAAAGTTGTAATTCCGGTAGGTTAAGGACGTTACGGACCGACAGACACTTAAAATGAGTGTATTTGATATGTATTTACAAAAAAATTATAAGTTCTTTAAACACACCATAAAAACACAAGTTTGTTTAAATAAAGAGAAGATCTAAAATCACGGAAATCGAACTTAAAACTCGGTGTAATAAGCCGACAAGTGTCATGCCCAATGCCATGCCTAATTGCAGTATATATAAGATGTAAGGTGTTTTTTTATTAGATTTTTTCCCCTTATAATTCATGTAGTCTAATAAAATACTTATTATGTTTATTACTATATCGTAGTTAGGAAAAGTGTCAAATACTGCTGATGCACTTTTACAGAAGTAGAATGAGCTGTCTAGATGCATATATAGTACTAAGTGTATCGTAGACTCTAAAGGCACCCGCACACGATCTATGTTATTAATCGATAATATTGATCAATAATAGGCGTTTTATTGGTCGATAATATTGGCGGGGCTGAAAGCTCACAGTATTATTTTTCAATATTTCAGTATTGCTTTCAAAGTCAGGATGTTTTTTCAACGCGTTGTTCTGTACTCTACCATAGTGGCTAAATATTTATTCATACGCCCTGATTTGGGCTTTTGCATCATAACTATCTTAGTACATAGGAATAACTTGACCAAAAATGATATAATATATAAATACAAAAAGTCACAATAAGATACAGTAATATGTAAAAAGTAGTTAGAAAGAAAGAAAGAGAATTAAAAGGATATTAAAAATAAAAAATATGTATAAATACAACGATATTATTATTATTCTGACAATAGGGAATTATATATTGTCAATGTTGTCAAAAGGTATTTTTCTCTTCTCTTGGTTAATTTAAAACAAAAAATGTTAGATTAGTGTATAAAAATGTTAATTGAGATTTTAAAATGTTAATTAAAGTTATTTTAGGTTAAGTTTTTTATTTTAAATGAAATATCAAATCAGTTTTCTCAGTTACATAACTTTTTGAAGAATTACATACATCAATCAATGCATTTCAGAAGAAAATTGTCTTTCCTCTTCCATGTTGTTCTTTTTTTACTACGAAATTCGAACTGCTCAGGAGAGCAGAGAAACGGTTCAGGAGAGACTGACGTGATTTTGCGCAGAATGTCAATATTTGCCCTCACACGGCTCAGCAGTTGACAATAATATTGATGACTCGTCAATAAATTTTAAACCAAATCAAATTTTAGCAATCTATCCGTAAGTCTTTTAAATTAATAAATTTGTGACGTACTCTCGATTCTGAACAGTACCGTGAGGTACTTTTCTATAAAAAGTGCGTCTGAAAATGTCACGCCAATTCGGAGAACAATAAGAAAAGCAGGGCTTTAGGTGTGGTCTTGTAAATCTGTCAAAATATTTAAAACCTGGCCAAGTCGAGCCAGATTTACGGCCATGGCGCACTGCTTCGTAACGGGTAGGTACATTGTATTTGGAGCCTGAACAATGGAAGGCGGGCTGTATATTTAAATCGGTTAACGCTGTAAAAATGTAAACCTATATGCTTTTGTGCATTAGCGAGCAACCAACAGCGGTTCGGAGTAATTTGAATCTACGGTGATTCCCAGGGCCATTTCAAAATGTACTTGCATATGTTTCGTGTGGTGTAAGCTATGCGTGGGGCAATGTTGGGTGCATTTCTTACATATTTGTGTATTGTTATGGCTACAACAGGAACGGCTGAATATAATCTGTTTAATAAGACTTATTTACATAGTCAGGCAGAGCCTTCCCAGCTAGACCGAAAGCCGGAAGAGTGTTGCTATTAATATCAAGAAGTGTGGAAGAAACGTAATGTGTTATTTCACTACGTACGTAGATAGGGATCCTTAAATATTAACATTTTCTTGAAGATAATGTATTCAGCACATAGTACCTACTTGCAGACAAATGTTATACTTTATTTATTTATTTACTTTTTTTATACATGCTGACAGATAGCAAGGCCCGAATCAACAAAACTCGTCAGGCCCATGACATATGGTATAAAAACTAGGGCTGACACAGTAAGGACTAAAAGCCTTAAGGGGGTATTCTAGTCTAGAAATTTTAAAAAATCAAAAAAAAATTTTTTTGTACATTTCGTAAGTTTAGACATTCAGAATTATGTCCTCAAAGGAATTTTTCAAAATTCCAATTATTTACCGAGATACAGCGATTTCGATGGCGCGACAAGTAACCGGAACAAATCGAACAATAGAGGGGGCGACGTTGCCGACTATCTGCGGATGGATTACCTCATAAAACCTTTCTTATATACTATACCTAAATAACGTATATTTAACTGAGGGTCATATTAACGTATTTTTTTGACATCGTTTTCGTTGTATTTAGTTCAGGTTAGTATCGAGTCACTCTTTAAACATCGTTGACGTGTGTTCTCTGCGAATATTTTACAAATATTTTTATGAAAAATGGATAAAAAAGTTCAAAATACATATGATGCTAAGCGTGCATATAGAAAGACGAAAAGACAATTTAGAGGTAATCAACATACTGTAGAAGAAGAAATAAGTTTTATTAGTGCATCCGCAGCAAAATTGAAAAGATCGGGTGACGAAGAATTTATAATAGAAAAAAATTACGGCTATTGCATTTTAGAATTTTTATCTATTTTTACATCTCTTTCATTATTAATTCTGTGTTCTACATGTAAGCAAAATATAACATTTTCGTTATACGTCAAAATATAAAAATTGTTGAATTCTTTAATATGGACTTTTGCTCTGAAACACATAATGCAGGAACGCGGACCATTGAAATTGCTATTTTTCTCGCTGTTAGTATTTTCAATGAAGGTTTTATACCCATTCTAAAAATACTAAACGTTATGGGAATCACGATTGGTCCAGAAGCCCAGGCGTTCGCTGGGAAACGGGACGAAGTTCAGATCGAACACTCTGAAATCCGAGCTTCGGATGCTTTAAATGCTGCTCGTCTACAACAAAGGACTTCAGAGAATGAACGTTTTGAAGTGGAGAAAGGTCCATTGTATGAAGCAGAAATCGCCGATTAAAAATATGCAAGTATACTGTACTGAAACTTTACTCAAAACTTTAAATGCGTTTTTCTAGAAATTACATTTTTCAAGCTGGCGGACATGATATCTCAAGTTCTACTGAACCGATTTATTTAAATTATTGTATGAACCTTCTCTATACATACCTCTATCTCTATAGCCTCTACCAGATTAAAGTCGAAATTTTTATTTTTACTATTAAAAAAAAAAAAACTGTTAAAAAAAACGCGAAAAAATGTGTTTTTTTTTTCAAACGGCCGCCATTTTTTTAAAAAACTTTTTTTTATTTCTCCGAGGTAGGGGCGATAGTGACATCTTTACTAATTAAGAATCCGTTAGAATTTTTTATTTCAGATGACCACAAGGGTTGGAACCATGTCCGCCAGGACATCCCTTTTTTTTGGACCCCCCACTTTACCAGCCGATAACTTTTTGATTTTTGAATTTTTTATTATTTTTTATTTTTGATGTATTCTTAAAATATAAATAAACGAATCATAAAAAAATGTATTCGAAAAATATTATTTGTTTCTTTTTTACAAAGCTTTAAAAAATCGCCCGAAATTCTTGCCTCTAGACTAGAATACCCCCTTAAAGAGAGAGAGAGAGATAGTTTCCAAAAATCACCCTGGCCAATTCACTAGAGATTCCTCCTTATTCTTAGTATATGGAAATCATTATTATATGCTCAGACAAAACAGATGGGTACGTACGTATGCCTAATGTTTCCATGAGAAATGTCAAGATATCTGTCAAACGTCAAAATTGACGAATTGTACAATGTTATACAATAGCGGTTAAGACGTGATTGTCTTGAGCATACATGCGAATATGCTTTTTATACTTCGTAATTACTAGACCGAACTGAACATCATTTTTAGTTAAGTTAACAATGGTCGAATAGCTCATGAAATTATCCGTAAATTATTTTTTAATTTTAATTTTTTCAAATTTATTTTTCTAATTTTTATCGCTACAAGAGTTTACGAGGCCCAATTACTAAACACTCAGGCTTGAAGATAATATATAGATGTAGTATGATCTTATCTGGCATCCTCGATATGAGAATCCAGTGTCATGATCAAGGGCTGCCAATTCTTATCAATCCTTATTGAACCTTTCTTGGATTTATAGGACTGTATTATGATTCAAAAACATCCGGTAATTTTGTAATGCCATGTTATTTCTTGCTTCGAGCACACACGGCCTGATACACAATTAAATTGTTTATGCACGTGTTTCAATGAACATTTATGGTTTAGTTATACGCTAGCTCGCGACAGAGATGAGTAGAACTAGCTAGGGGAGGCGTATGTCAGAGGACAATCTGACCAACAAACTGGTTGCTGAATAATGTATAGTTACCTAATTGAATTAATTTATTATTATATTAAAGTAACATTAAGTTTATAAGTTAAAAGTGTACTCTATTTGGTCAGTGAATAAAGGCTTTATTTATTTATACTAATATCGTAAGCGTAGGCTTTGGTGGTTAAGAGCTGTTAAAGCTATACAATTTATAATAATAATATTGAAAAAAATAGATAGGTTTATTGGAATCAATGCAATGTATAATAATTATATTTAAAGAGATATGGTATTTATTATGAAAATTTTCACCGGAAACATATTGTCAGAATTTGATAGAAATTTTAGAGAAACGCAACATGAGCATTAACATAATATTAAACAAGAGAAAAGAATACGATGGGACTGCTATTCAGGAATAAGTGAAAATCTAAAATAACTACGAATTAAACTACAATGAATTGCCAAAAGAAATAAGAATGGAATAAAAAATGTCTAAAATTAAAATAATGGTTCAAAAATAAGTATTGTGTATAAAATTGATGAATAATATTTGTTTGCCTACTTGTGTATGTAATATTTTAAGAATAATAAATAATACTTCGGGTAACGTAAGCGTCGATTACAAAAAATTGAGATATTTCAAGATTTTAATGTACAAACTCTTACAAAATTATACAAAACTAACCCCCTATAACAAACCTATAAAGATTATTTTATAAATAAATCCCACCCCTTAGACCGTATAAGTAATAGATATAGAACAAAGGGGCAAATAAAAATACCGACTTTAAGAACAACCATGGCGCAACATCGCTATATATATACTTGGGAGTTAAATGGTAAAATATATTGTTGTCACAAAACAAATTTTAAAAAATACGAGCAGTTTAAGAAGGAAGTCAAACCCTTGAATTTGGACAGTGATGTATTGTAACGTACATTTTTCAAATGACTGTTTAATAAAAACTCAAGCTATTGGTTCATATTATGGTGAGTATAATGGAATGTATAGAATGTAATAGAATTTAATTTATTTTGTAAAAAAAAAAATAAGCATATTAGCTCGCACCCCTCAAAAACATATGTGACGAAAAAATATTCGCGTGATTAAAAATGAAAATCGCATCCCATTATGTAGGTAAAAAAAAATCTATTTCAATAGTTAATAGTTAATAGTTACATATTTTATTATATGATTGTATGATAAATTATTATTGCATAATTATATTTGTAATGTAATGTAATGTATTGTTATGTTAAATAAATAAATAAATAAAAATTCCATACCTATGCAGTACCTACCTAAATTCTTTATTTTAATAAATAATGCATAACTATAGTACCTATCTATATATAACTATAGTTTTCTAATAAATAAAAATTTTGAATTTAAGAAAGCAAACATTTTATGGCTTGACATAATAATTAAAATTAAAAAATTCATTTTGTTTTAAGCCGCTTTATTTTTAAAAAAGGTAATTAAATTTACTTTTTTCCTTCTTAAGGAAAAGTACACCTTCGAAGTTAATACGTAACCAAATGAACTGGTTAATTTTCATTGTAGTACGCATATTTATATTTATGTTACAGAATTTTTTCAATGCTTCGTTCGCTGAATTGTCCACTTAATTATATAGCAGGAATTATTTTACATTGTTTTGTTTTATATTATCGTTTATGGGATACAGTATTACTGAGGAAATCATTATACATTATTTTATATTATCTGTAAATGCAAATGGGGAAGTAGTTGATAAGCAATAATTAATAATTAATTACGCATTCAAGAAAACATGGGTAATAACATTCATAACATAGGTTATCCATGTAAAATACATCCAGTAATATAACGTTAGTTCAACTCTGTACAGTGGCGGATTTAGACTGGCGCAAGACGCATTTGCGAGGGGCTACGTTTTGCAAAAGCCCCCTTAATCACTGAAAAATAATAATAAAATTACGAGGAACAGAGAAAGTGAAAATAAAAAGGAAAGAATTAAAAAAAAAATGGCTTAAAAACAATGTTTTAGCGCCAAAACTGCAGATCCGATTGTGCTCGACTGCCATCAAGCATTCATGACTTCGTGTATTTAGCGATAGTTTTGCCTAAAGCATCGTGTATGTATGTATCATATACCCTCTAAACAACAAAATATCAATCATCTGACTTTTATATCAATCTGAGATATGTGCTTCAAATTGCTAATAATATTCATTTTTAGATATCTTTGGCTTAAGTTTGGTTTATCAGATGATTCCGTGATTTCGCAAAAATCGGGCTATATACTAGGGAAAAATAAAATAAACCCACTACAAAATAAAACAACGTTTCTCAGCAAGATGTCGTTTCATCTTCAATTAGAAAAATAATTACAACAAATTTACTATTCTCGTTGTCCAAGTATGTAGCGTGGACAACAGTGAGTGCTAGTTTGTTCTTACATTTTCATCGTGAAATATCTCTTATACTTTTAGACCTACTTAGCGAGCAAGAACAAGGCCATCGATTTGGGAACTGTACCAAATCAATTATTTTTTATTTCTTCAGTATTTGTTGTTCATTGAACGTATAATTGATTCCACTCACCCTGCCGTTGAGAATGTCGGATTTGACCGACGAGCTCCCTCTGAACGGCCATTTGCTCAGCCACTCCATTATCTCCCCTGAAAAGTGGGTGTTATTTATTATGGAATGCTTTTATGTTTTGAATAGTTTCCGCAAACACTTCACTGCACGAGCCTTCGACTCAAACAGGCAATAAAAGCAGAATACTAATGATATATTTGCTTCCGAAGACACAACTGCTGGCTTGGTGTCAAATTTCAGTTGAAGTATCCTTTTCCGGGAAATTTCTGTATAATATATCTTAAAAATGTGCTCGTACGATAATGTATGGGTTCAAATTTGTCTGGATAGAGAAATACAAATATTGGGAGGTTTTTAACCCCATTTTAGGATCAAAAATGGATTCAACGTTCCCGTTTACGCCACATCCGTAAGTCACTGCCATCTTCATTCGCCCTCGTAGCCCAGTGGACATGACATTAGCTTCTCATTTCATACAGACATGAATTTAACCCAGAACTCGTACATCATGGGTTTCGTGTTAAATTCCCGGTGAGGACACAATTGATCTATGCGATTTACTTAAGCCTGAGTGTCTGTGATGTGTTTCGCTTCTGTAATCAGGCTTCTTGGCCTGTTGAAGCGTAAAAAAATATTATCGTGTCTACATTGAAAGTCCTCAGCCAAGAGGGCGATTATGATAAATGATTTACATGCTTGTTTATCCAAAACAAATATGAAATCGAAAATTGATAAAATCATATTGACTTTTGATAAAATCATATTAAACTAACTAATTAACTAATTTACCATTCCGCCGTTTCCATAATGCGTTTGTAGAGTTTGAAGATATTTGAACTTTTATGATTTTTAAAAAGAGAGCACTGTACCTAAATAATCAACCCATCATGATGAAATTTACCACACAAATGCAGTGAAAATGTAGCTCTCAGGTTTTCGCTAACGGCTTATTTATTGAATTTTATTATTATTACTATTTTTTTTGTTATTTGTTAACTCAAAGTATATTCAGTATATAATTTGGCTATTTACCACTTAGGCTAGGCACATTCGAAAAGTTATTTTAATTTTTTTGCTAAAATTTTTGTTTCTGACAAAAATGTTAAAATCGAATTTTTTTATCAGCACCGTAAATATACTTGAACGCGCTGCGTAGTATTATTGATTACGGCGGGTGGTGGCGGGAATTTTATAATCCCGCGTTGGCTACTAAGCACAAGAAATATGTGACACACGAATAAGTTTAATGACTCGCGATAGACATTCACTCGAATTAATATTCACCCTTAAACGTGACCTCACAATATGTTTATATACAAGGATGAGTCAACAATTATCTACACTTTACGACTGCCGTTGTGTGTGAAATTTTATCCTGATGGCGTCATTTGCCATCCGGCTTTTACAGTGTAAATATGTCCGTTCCGCTACCAGTTTGAACCCGAGAGGAACAACGCGCGGTGACCGATTTTTCGAGCCGGAGCGGGTGAAAATCAACGTAAACTTTTTATCACAACATGGGTGCTTTATCACATTTTTTTTTTGTTTGTAAGTTGCCGTACGAGGGTGATACCGGAAGAGGAAGCAGGACGTGTGTCAACCATCACCACGTTTAAGATTCAGCAAGTAATAGGTGACTTACCATCGGCATCGGTGAGATGCGTGTAAATCTTGAACCTTCCTACTTTTGTGTAAATAAATTGAACATCGATTTTTGACTTGCTGGTGATATCCTCTTACTTTCGTTCGGATTATTCCTTGTCCTTGTATTATGGCAAACCAGAGTACCGGGTCACTAGTGGACCCCTTGCTCTTCCATCTGATGTAATAGTGAAGGGGTTTCTTTACTTCACTTTAGAAAGAGGTGATAGAGAATAAAAATAAAAATGAAAAAGGGGGGAGGGGGGGGGGGGGGTTACTGATGTCATGGCTCAGGGTTGCTGCTGTGGTGACGCAGGGGGGGGCACGGGGGGGGGGAGCCCCCAGGAGGACCATCTTGGGTCTCCTAATTCTTGCTGAAGTATTCTCGTCGTAGAGCGACAGAGTGTTGATTGTTGGGTTAGGGTGGGAGGAGATGCCTGCATAAAAACGCTTGGCCATGTCTCGGATGAAGTCTTGTATAGGCGGGATGCCTGAATCGTGGTGCAGTTGAGTGATCCTTATCCAACGCGGCGCATTCAGGGCTAGTCGAATGGCCTTGTTTTGGAGGATCTGTAGTCTGTTTGTGTGTGTGCGTGCAGCGTGACCCCAGGTGGGGGCTGCATATGTCATGATAGGCCGTATTATGGCCTTGATCTCTGGGACACTGTATAATATAATGTCGTTACGACGGAAGAGAGGAAAGATTTTAAACTATTTTCGTGAATAAATTGTACTCTTTTTATTAATAGAATGATTATTATCAGTCAACTGCATTAAATTCTTGGAATTATTGAATGATTCTTTGAAGTTGAGTGCTGCTCCATTAGGTACCCGGCCAGCAAGGCGGGAGCGGACGAGGCGCCTCTCCGACTGGCGATGTTCAGCGGACGGTTCTGGGAAAAGCTTCGACCAAAACGCAACGCGTAACGTGCTAAATCCGTACAGTTGTTAGGAAATTAATATAAGTGTTCCATTTTCGTCTTGCGTACAGTGGAGTTGTAGAAGTTGGCTTTGTATCTTTCGAGGCGTTGGTGATAATTGTCATCTTACTTTTCACGATTTTCAATTAAATTTTATAATGGCTTTCCACTTGACATTACAGAAATATATATTTAATAGCCAATGTGGGCAACTGGTAACAAAATGTAAGATTCATTATTTTTACAAAAGAAATAAAAGAAGGAAAAAGCTAAAAATTACTTGTCAACAGTGACAGGAAAATAATAGTTTTTTTATACTATTGATGGATTTGGCGCTTACGTTTAAGAGATTGTTTATGATGATAATTAAATAATATAAACCTTGTTACGTTTATGTGAGTTTGATAATCTTTTATATTTTTTTCAGTATTTAAGTTTCGAGATAATATAAATAAATATAGATAATAGAAAAAAATATGAATATTTTTTTACTGTGGATGACAGATTCTGTTTCTCTCGAAACTTAAGGTGTGAAAAAAATATAAAAGATTATTAAACTAACGTAGAGGTAACATGGTTTATATTATTTAATGATCATAATAGTTTTTTTCCCTAATTTATTATAAAAAATAAACGAAAATTCAACAGCAAACTTATTTACTCACTTTGATTGAATACCTACATTTCACTCACTCATGAACACAGATTTATTTTCTATTACATTTTATATTGTTTGATGCGGTAACCACATACTACCGTAATTTATATTATTTATGGCATATCGTAATTGTTTTATATTGTTATTCTATACGTGCAGTTGCCAAAATATGTTTGTTTTATGGTGTTACTATGCGACACGAACGGACAAGCGGACGTCCATATGGAAGTTTGTATGTGTACATAATTAGGAGTCACAATCTTAATAAATATAACACATTACACAACAGACACAATATATAAATAATGATGATTTCACTTCTAAGCTTAAGTCTCTTCATAAATGTACACGGTATATGTATGAAAATGAATAAGAACTAGGTACCTAATTTTGAATAATAAAAGAAACATAATAAGATGCTGATTTTGGGAGAATCCTAGAAGCGCAGTAAATTCCCAATAAAGTGAGGACTAATAAGAGTTATATTATACATATTTATACTATACCAGCTTTTACGACTGGTTTTAAAATAAAATATAATCATCTAATAAGTTAATTAATAATCTTTTATTACCATAATAAAAGTAGTATTACAATAAATTTCAACAACATTATTTTTTATCCATCCTCAAATAAGAAATATCTTGATTCAAGGGGCGGCTTTAACAATAACATAAACATTTTTAAATTTGACAATATAAATTGATTTCTTATTTAAATTTAAATAGATCTTTATTTTAAGATCAGTCTGCCAGATCTGGGTCCAGGAGAGCAAATGATTCATAAAGTAATAGTACATAAATAAATAATAAAATGTTTTTATTAATTAGTGAAACTCATTGAAGTTATTTTATTTAAAATATTCTCATTTAAATATCACACATATGTCATAACATATGTGTCACCTGTGTAACATGCATAATATTAGAATAAGGGCAATGTGTCGTATGAACCATTTAAAATTTTTTCGCTAAGACAAAGACTTATTACAATTGATAGAGGTAACGGTTCTTTGCGGTGTTGGTAAACCGATTGCAAGAATTCTATTGGTTCATCCTAAAATTTAAATATAAAAATGTATTTTAGATGTATGGCTTGCATGCGGTATCGTGCTTTTATGCAAGATATCGTTTTTCCTTAGATATGCACACCATTTATTATGGTGGTTGTGGTAACATGGATAATTTTTTTGCGAGCAAACTCGCTTGCCTAGATGACATGAATGTGGATTTAAACGTAAGAAAATGAAAACGAACCTTATTCAGATTGTATTAATTTTTTCCCTTTCGTTTCAGTAAAGTAAAAGATTTCGTGTGTTATTTAGATATTTAGATACAATTTCAAAACATTTGGAGTGTATTTCATTTAATGATACTTAATTCAATACGAATTTTCTGTATTGAATTATGTATCAATCGTTATTAAGTATAATTGCTACTAATTTTCGACACGTTCGTGTCATTTACACGCATAGTTTAAACATACTTGCTTTTTACTCCCTTTATATTAACTCGTGGCGTCTGCTTGCTTGCTTGCCGTCAAAAAAAATTTGGATCGATTTTTGACCCTTTTCCCGTGATCCAATCGAGTTGAAACTTGGCAAGTAGACTCGTGGCGAGGATCAAGATCTATCAAATTTTCGATAAAAAAATAATAATTATAGTAGGATTTTTAGAAATTATATTGGTTTTTTCAAATTGGAATCATTAGAAGAGTTTGATTATTAGCAACGGCGGCCCGATAACGTCGCGGAATATTTTCTAAATTTGAATTACTCCGTCGGTATACATAATAGGTACTTCACTACGAATGTCGAAAATCTAAATTGACTGACAAATGTTTTTATAATTCAATCTTCAAAGCATGAAGTGTCTTATCAAAACTCAAAAACATCTGACATTTTAGAAATATATTAAATTACTGTAAGTTTAGTGTTATGTTATATGTTTTAATTCGTCTTTAATTGTTGTTATATTTTACAAAGAAAGGGAGTATAATAAAAACTTGGTTTTTGTGGGTAATTTTTTTTATTTCCTTTCCTTTAACTCGTGGCGTCTGCTTGCTTGTTTCCTTGACGAAAAAACTTAGATCGATTTTTAACCCTTTTCCCGTGATCCAATCGAGCTGAAACTTTGCATGCAGACTCGTGGCGACGATCAAGAAGATCTATCAAATTTTCGTTTAAAAAATAAAAATTATAGTATAATTTTAGATTTTTAGAAATTTTAATGGTTTTTTCAAATTGGAATCATTCCAAAAGTTTGATTACCAACGGCGGCCTGATAACGTCACGGAATATTTAAAATTTGAATTACTCCGTCGGTAGATATAATAGGTACTTCACTACGAATTTCGAAAATTTATGACAATTGGTTTACAGATGACAGTACACATCGGTTTTTTGGAAAGAAATCAAATAATAAAGATATATTTTTAGAGATTTTTGACATAGATATTTGTCTAGACATGTTTCATTTTCAGTCAATAAATTATTGAATTACATGATGGTAAACTTAATTTAAAAAAAGAAAGGGAGTAAAATAAAAACTTGGTTTTTATGGGTTAGTTTTTTACTCCGTTTCTTTTAACTCGTAGCGTCTACTTGTCTGCCGAAAAAACTTTGGATCAATTTTTAACCCTTTTCCCGTGATCCAATCGAGCTGAAACTTTGCAAGCAGACTCGTGGCGACGGTAAGAAGATCTCTCAAATTTTCGTTAAAAAAATTAATACATTTTTGGGTTTTTCAAATTTTTTATGATTTTTTCATACAACTTACTAAGTTGTATGAAAATATTTCAACGCGTCTGGTAGACACGGAACCTGATTATAGTATAATTTTGGATTTTTGGAAATTTTATTTCATAGCGTCGCTCGACTGAAGCCCAACGCGTAGGTTAAGCGCCAAACCAGTTTCCACTAGTAAATGAGAAAGGGAGTATAATAAAGACTTGGTAACCAGGCAGACTCGTGGCGAAGATAAAAATGATCTAACGAATTTTCGTTTAAAAAACTTAATTAAAGTATAATTTTGGATTTTTCGAAATGTTAACGGTTTTTTCAAATTGGAAACCATACAAATGAGAAAGGAGGCCGACGCGTGGAGAAGGCGAGAAACCTGTTTCAACTAGACTGACTCGAGCCATGGGTCCGATCAGGCGGTTTCGCCGACGCCGTGCCCCCCTGTACCAATTATTACGTTTTCAATATTCTATATGTTTTAAGGATAATAATATACATAGAATAGATTTTCCAAATGAACTTAAAGCAAGAGGAATATGTGGACAGAATATCAAATTGGAAACAATACAAATGAGAAAGTTCTTGAGAAAGCAAAGATTGTGCTTGATATGTATTACTTTACTTTATTTTTTGTTAAAGCCCTGAAGGGCATTAATAAATAAATAAATAAAATAAAACAAATATTTTAGAATTTTTTATCCTTTCTATGATGACCCGACCCTACTTCAATGGTTTTTAACCTTTTTAAGACAGGGAGCACTTTTAATCATAAGAAAAATTATCGTCAGAAAACGCTAGCGCTTCCGTGTACCCACTCCTTACAAACGCAAGTGCTGCCATCTAGCCATCACATACTCCTAAACGAATAGTCTAGCATTAAATATACTGCAGCATATAAGCAGATGAGTCAGCTTTAAATTTTGGCTATCATCATTTCCAGTGTTGCGCGCAGCACCGGTTAAGATCCACTGCCCTAGATATTATAGCAAGCTTACAAGTTTATTTTAATGAAATCGCTGCAGAATTAAATGGATTTTTATACAATTTTTAAAAATACAATACAAATGGAATTTTAAAATAAGATTTATAAATAAACGTTAAGAACTTGTGAGGCAATACTTACAATTGAGGATGATCACATTCCAATCGCCCATTCAAATCAAATCTTCGAGCCCGTTCAAAATTAGCAGGTACGACTTATCTTTTTTCACATTCGGTCATAAAAATTGAAAAATGTTGACATTAGAACGTAAATTACAAAGAACGTTAAATAAATATTATTTTTGTCATGCGATCATTCACACAAAAAATAATTGAGTTACTACATCATTTGAGAGCACATACTTGTACATAAAATAATTTCGTGTAGCCTCGCACGCAAGAATCAGCATCCCACATAATATATATTATTTAGTCGAGATTTAATACGATAATCAATATCTGTTCTTGGATATTCTTATTTATGAAGCCGTAATACCAGACATTCTGACTGAGACATAGAATAAGGAGTCTGGTTTTATATAGTCGAGAGGTCAGGACTCTCGCTTTATACAAAAAAGATTGGAATTTTGAACTCTACATTTAATAAGACAGCATTATGATCCATAAAAATAAAGTTTTTATGGAGACCGCATAATTTTCATCAGCTAAATGTGAATGACAACTGGGATGGTATGACAAATAATTTTTTGAAGTATTATTTTTCTAATTATTTACTGCTTACTTACACAATGAAATTATTTAAATGTTGCTTTAAGGAGTATATATCTATTTCCACCTGAGATGAAAATATCATCATTGATAAAAAAAAAATTATGTGCGCAATATTTAACAGGGCCGTGCACTCCATATGATAATAAAAAAACTGTATTTAAATATTATTTCTGTTAAACCTAAGATCCATAATTATTTGACATATTGTACGAATCATTAAAAATATATGGTTAACTCTTTAGTGGTATCGATATTTTTTGTTACATTTTTGGTATGAGGGTCCAAAATGACCCTACTTCAAAAAATACAAAAAAGCTCATGTCTTATAAACGAATTTTGGTAAAAGTGGGTGTATTTTAAAATAATATCCCCATTGAAAAGTAAGAATTAAATTTTATTAACTTTATCATAAATGTAACATATTTTAATCTCTTATTAATCAAACAGTCTTTGACTTTGGGTAATATTTTTCAGTCTGTACTTTAGACATCTAAAAATAAATGTAAAAATAAAATAAAAAACCTACACAAATCCTTTTTTCACGCTTTATTTTACCTTCTTTAAACTTAAATAAAACAAGACCTTTTCTGAGATCAATAGAATAAAAAAAATTGACACACATGACGTCACTTCAAAATTTCAACGAATACAAAACGAGTTTCTAAGAAGATCCTTACATATCACATTTGGAAAACATTACAGTATTTACTAAATGATTCTTACAGAAATAGTTGCAACACTTTAAACATTTTTGAGAATGTTTTTGGTCCTTTTTTCGAACACATAAATAGCAACGTTATCTTTTGCGCCCAGATGTTCCAGCAGTTTAAATACATACCTGGTATCGAGGGTCCATTATGATCTCAAGCCAGCTGTACTTCCGCTTCTAGTAATGTCTAAGCGCCCGGCACCCGCCGCAGCTCGCGAAGTAATGAGATTACTGAGATACGTGTACGCGTAAGGTAAAAAATATAAATATTGTAACAGTAAATGTGCATGTCGGGGTCTAAATGGACCCCACGACGCCAGTTAAGAGTTAAGGTGGCACATTCACTGCAAATGCATATTTCGGCGTTTTTTTTTTTACGAAAATGTGGGTTTTTATTATTCATTTATATCAAAATGTGTATACATTGTATACGTATAAAGTATACTCAAGACTGCAATTTTTTAGAGAAATAATTTAGATAGAATTGCTATTATATAAAAGTAATAAACTGAACATTATTTATAATAATTAATAAAATTTGAGCATTAATCGACAGGCCGCGGCCTAGGCGGCGCTAATTTTTAATGAATATTTATATGCATGCATAATATATTTTTTATGCGTATAAAGTATACTACATTATCTAGAATCCGTAATAAGGAAATTAAGAAATATTTAATACTAGCTGTTCGTACCCGGCGTTGCACGGGTTAAGGATTAATTTGAGAATAAATTTTTGGGGGTAAACAAAGGTTTGATTCGAACGGTAGGTATAGATTTGCATCGAAAATATATCAGAGGAGGAGAAAAGGTAAAAAGGGAGGGAGGAAATATAGCCTATGTTACCTGCCGAGTCCAAAAGAATAAGTTTCAAAATTTGGAGTCCGATCGGTCGAACAGTATAGATTTGCATCGAAAATATATCAGCAGAAGAGAAGGGTTACAAGAATAGGGGGAAATGTCGCATATATTAGGTCCTTACATATGAAATTGGCGTTTAGTATGGGAGGAACATAAAGCCGATTTTTTTTTATTATAATATATTTATTTAATCAAAGTATGTACAATTGCTATCTATGCACTTTTGCCATCTCATAGGTAGTTCATCGATCCCTTTACTAAAAAAACCATTCGGACGGGAATCAATAAAATCTTTGAAGGCGGTTTGGACTGCCCCATCGGAGTTGAATTTTTTCCTTTGCAAGAAGTTATCCAAATTTCGAAAAAAATGGTAATCTGTTGGGGCAAGGTCCGGAGAGTACGGTGGATGTCTTAGACATTCCAATTGAAGCTCCTCTAATTTGGTAGCCGTCTGTTGTGCAGTGTGTGGTCTAGCGTTATCATGAAGCAGCAGTGGCCTAGAGCGATTAACCAGCCTCGGTTGTTTAGCAACTAGCTTTTCCATCATGGTTTGCAGTTGCTGACAATAGACATCTGCCGTAATCGTCTGGCCAGATTTAAGAAAGCTGTATTGAACGACACCAGCACTAGTCCACCAAACGCTCACAAGTAACTTTTTTGGAGTCAATTTTCGCTTGGGGCATGGTTTGGCTGGTTCGGCAGGGTTCAGCCATTGCGATGAGCGCTTCCGATTATCGTACAGGATCCACTTTTCATCACAGGTAATGATTCGATTTAAAATCCCTTCATTATTGTGCCGGTTGAGTAATGCAACGCAGCAGTCAACGCGCGTTTGTTGATTTGCTTCACTCAATTCGTGAGGTACCCCACCTTTCAAGCTTTTTCACCTTACCAATTTGCTTCAAGTGGATTAAAACAGTTTTATCACTAACACCGCAGCCTGCAGCTAACTCGGATGTGGTGTGCGATGGATCCGCTTCCACATGGAAGGCGGCTTCCATCGCAATGATACCACATCCGATTAGCTGC
>JADDOH010015368.1:0-27876 GCA_016648135.1 Agrypnia vestita
TTTTATCATTTGCTAGAATATTCTGTCCAATTATTTTTATCCGAAACACGTTGATTTTTCGAACCTCCTAGATGAATCTATCCGAAACACGTTGATTTTTCGAACCTCCTAGATAAATCTATACATTTCCAGTGTGTGGGAGTATGTTCAGGTCGCTTCCAGTATGTTCTAGTGTCTTCCGAATATTGTAGATAATTCCAGAGGGTTGCAGGTCATTCCAGAAGTTTCCATAATTTTGTTATCTTCGACATATTACGAGGGATTCCGATCGAGCGTAATTTCAAATTCTATCTTCACGGTACAGTATTCGTCACTCACTAAATATAAAGTTAATTTAATTCGGTGTTTTTGGGGCTTAGAAAACATTTAACTATGGGAAGTTATTAGTTATTTTGGAAAAAAGTATCAAATAAGGAAAAAGGAAGCGGATCTGTCTATTAAGGTGGTAAATATATAGCATTCCTTCTTACCTGACGCAGTGTGGTCGTCACGTGGAGGCTTCGGGGGTCGCTGTTCCGACGCTCTGCACCGCTGCCACGAGTAATATTTTTATCAAGCTACTTACTACGATTAAACTTTATAATTGGCTGGCGGAAGCCTGTTTGACTTCATAAATTGAGTTAGCAAGACGTAGCTTTGGGAGAGGCCTTACTTCTGGGCCTGGGCTTTGCTTTCCGCTTTTCCGCCATAAGTTCCACCTCGTGAAGTGACACAGTGAAGTAGATATGAGAAAACTAGCAAACGTTTAAGTACATAGTTTGGACGCAGTTTATCCGAGTTACATACACGAACAAATTCTGAATTCACTAAAATATTATCTTTAAGTATTCACTCGAATTAGGAAATTCCGAACACTTTGATGAAAACATTAATATTTATTATTGTTTAGAATTTTAAGCAGTTAGCGTAATCAGATAAATTGTTGCAATACCCTAGAATTGAAGTTGATAAATAAACAGATTCATTTATTTTATTTATATAGCTCTCTAAAGTTAATAATACAATTTTATATAAAAAATCAATTTAATATAAACATCAAATTTTAATCCACGTATGAGTAATAATATGTAAGCCTAGGCGCTTTCAATAGAGACACCCATTATCCTTAGAGGCAACAATAGAACTGACAAAAAAAATAAAAACAATAAGGCCGAATAACATAATGATGGGGTGGGAAGGGGGGGGGGTAGTGATTAAAATTACAATTACAGCTGTAATTATTTTAGTGATGGAGGCAAAATTTCCATTCTGTAAATGAAACAACACTAAATTTAGTATACAATTTTATCATTAACCGAGAATATATTCTCTAAATAATATTTAATAAATACTAATTGTATTTTATTCTGTGATATGACTTCTGGATTCTCTCTTAAACGTGTTGATATTTTTCTATTTTTCATATTCTTTCGTAGATTATTGTATTCCTTTAGTCCTTATATACAACAAATAACACGTCATTCGATGATCTGCAAGTATATATCGAGATGCATCATTTCGTAAAGTGTATATTGTTATCTAAACACATTATTTATATTACCAAAAAAAAGTGAAAGGAATTTTGCTGAAGGAAGTGGCATAAATCATCCAATAAATATACTTAGATTCAGAGAATGCCTCGCAGCTCCTGCGTGGCCTGACTCCATACGGCGGCGTGTGAGCTCGTCAGAACTGACCAACGTAATTACCTACAATAAATCATGTAAAATGACAGTTGATGAAATGAAATTAGCTTTTCCGGAACAGATATATCACGGAGCTTTGTTGTCGACGTATCGCTGAGGACTTAAAGACGCGCGTGAGGCGTGCCAATATTTTCAAGTTTCAGCTACATTTTTCGAGACGATGCTACAAAAATGATGATCAATACTCGGATTTTTATATTTTTTCAAATTGTAAATCTCACAGAAAATTAACGATTATTAATGGCCGCACGGCTGCTACGGCCGATGTTTGCGTGTGTTGTTTTGTGTCGCTTTTCGGTCGTGGTGGACGCTTTTCAGCCAATGTTGTACGTAGCCGCGGCTGATTTTTTCGTTTCTTAATTTGAAAATATAATTTATCACAAAATATTACGACAATACCTTTGCCTCGGTGGCTTAACACATTTTTGCAGAACACAATTCGTATATTGATTATATATCATATACCTAGTTTGCACTTATAACATTTAGCGTTGTTATAGAACAAAAATTATATTAATATTTTCACTACATTAAAGGATACTGTTCTGTGGTACTTTAATATACCAATACTATACATAAAAGATGGTTGAGTAGGAAAGGAATAAAAATAATTCACATTTTTAAGTACAAAGGATTTTAAATACAGAAATGTGTCTTAAATTTATAACAGAGGACTCAAAACATTTGGAATAATTTTCTAAATTATAAAAAAAAAAATACATCATCGTCATCATACCTGACTCTGCAACTCCGTACGGGTCTTGGCCTCCTCGAGAATATCTGCGGAAGACTCCCAATGAATTTTTTCTTCAGACGTACCTGTATCACACGGGTCGTAAAATTATAAACTTCAATGTCTACGCCTTACTCGATTTTACTTGACAGCTTTAAAAATTCTCCTGAGGATCCATGTTGCAAATACATTCAGCGTTTTTTCATTTTTCTTTGTTAGACTCAAGGTTTCTGAAGCATGCGCACTGATGTCATGTCAGAGCTTTACATAGCACTTCCATCACTAGTCTTGTTTTTCTGTTAATGAGGATCTGAGAAATGGCAAGTAATGCAAATTAATTAACTCAAAGGAGTTACCGTTGGCAGAAAATAAAGGCAATAATAAATAATAAACGGAAAGAGGTCTACCTGTATATTTATGTTCGGAACCATGTTTTTTTGTTTTTTTTTTTCAGTATTTGATATAGGTATGCGTGTAGATTGTGATATAGAATAAAAAGAAAAGGTAAATATAAGTACACAATTTTAGATCTATTTATTACAAAAGAGTAAAAAATTTGGGTTTTCCGACATGTCTATAAAATAAAAAAATAATTTCTTATTAAAACAGATACCAAGCCAATTTAATCCAAACGTGAAATTTATTCTACGAGATTGTCTCTTGATAACCTTTGAAAATATTTATAAATTGCTTTAAAATTAATTTCATTATAATTAATTTATTTAACATAACCGCTCGAGTTTTAATATTTACCCAACCTGCTTTGGAAATAATCAATTTTCCTTTGATTTATTTTATCTTCTTTGATTATTCAAAATTTGAATTTTGTAAACAAAAGATAATAAGCATATGTTTTTTACTTGTTGTTTATCTCTCTGACGGAGAATGATTATTTTCATTAATAATTTTAATTATATTGAAAAAGTACAAGGCATTTGCGACGAATGTTGAAAATATACAGTTACCCTCATAACTAATTTCACGACTACCAAACCCATAGTTGAAACACCTGCATTGTGGTTTGCACCCAAGATCTGTGCATATTAATTAATTGTAACAATTTGTCGTCGGCAGGCCGCACCCGGCGCCAATTTAGTCGCTTGTCGACTGCAATCAGCCGTGGCGCGCGGTGGTCCGGAGCGACCGCAAACTGTGATGCGACCACTCAATTAACAGTCACTAACGGTATTCAATAATAAATGATCTCTTGGAATTCCATCCGTTTATTACGAAATCCCTTTTCAGATTATGTAAAATATATTGGTTTTTGAAAAAAAAATATTTAGGACAAAACACTTTGACAATTTTTCAAAATGTCAACTCTGTATATAATTTTCCAAACGGCTAAAACGTAACGTCACGCTTAAATTATTCAAAATCCCCAAAATGTGACGTCAAAAACTAAAAAGCACTGTAGAATATTTCTTAAATAATCATAAAATATATTCCCCCCTGCGAAGCTAATTACGATAAAATGCGCATTTATGCAATTTTACATTATTCCATCATAAAAAAACACCCTGTATAAAAAATATCCCAAAAAAAATACGTCATCAATGTTATAAATCTAAAATCCAAAAAAAAAATTAGAGTGATCACAGATAAACATGATCACAGATTGCATAAAAAAACACCCTGTATAATATTTCCCATCCAAGCGCATTTTCAAAATCGTTACGTCACATCAATGCAAAAGCTCATTTTGAAAATACGCGCATTTTCCCAATTTTACATTATTACCATCGTATACCAGCATATTAAAACGTCCACACGAATTTATTATATCGCACCATTACGCCTTACATATGTAAAAATAATTACATGTATAAAAATAATCACATGTATAAAAATAATCACTGAGATATGCTTTAAAAGGAGTACCGATTACCTACTATTCTTATAATTAAATAACGCGTATCGCAAAATACTCTTTATTATTTTTAAATCTTTAGTAATAAATCTTTAAATCTTTAATAAAATATATTGGAGGGCCAGTTCGGATTTTAAAATCGAATAACATGTTGTAGAACCATTAAGTAAATCAAAAAAAAAATTTGAAGAAATGCCTTTATACGATTTCTTTGCATTCATTCCTTATCGATTTTTAAAACATCACCCAGGCAGGATCCAAATATTAAACACATTTTCGCTGTTTCTGCGGCTCTCGCTTATGAGTGAGTGACCTGATTATTAATTTATGACCAAATCATGTCAAAAATATTTAATAATGTATTCTCATTCAATTTACGTAAATATTTAAAGTCTCAGTCGGGAAGTTGGTGAAAAATAAATAAAGATTATAAGTATACAATAAAGAATAAAATCATGTAAAAATATGATCTCCTAGTTTTGCGTGTCTAAGCGATATTGATATAATTTTTACTACTTAACAAAAATTAATTCTGAATATGTAATATCAAAAGCATATTCTATTGATTTAAACTGAAGCCTAAAAAACAAAATTTCCATTACACGTTTTTACGTAATTAAATTAAACATAATGAGCTTAACAGAATTCGCTTTCTCCAATTAAAAAATCTGAGGGGGTTTGAATTTCCCAAAAAGAAAAATCTTTTAAGGAGCGCACACAAAGTAAGACGCAAAGATATCTTGTTTGTTTTTAATGGTATTACGCTTAGCACGTATTAATTATGTTAGATAAGTTTCTCTAAATTTTTACGATTTAAAAAGGAAAGTAAGATTTTAGAATTAATAAATAGATATGTCTCAATCTTCATCAAAATGCTTGTTTCACTCAAGTTTCATGATTGTTTGTGAACAATGTGAAATAAAACATTATTTCACAAGTACAAAGACGCTTAAATTTAATGCTTTAATTGTAATGTAAGGTTTAATTAAATATAATTTAATAAACTTGTAAATTTATAACATTTTCTAGCCGTATAAATAATTATGTTTTACGTATTACAAATACTTTAAAAAACACAATGAATTTTTATTTAAAATATTTTTGTAATCTAACTCGAAAATATTGAAATTAAGACATAAGATTTTTTTAATCATTCTCTTAATATTTTTAAATAAAATAAAATTTCTTTGTTTTGGGGTGTTTTGACTACATTTCAAATAAGACAAAAGAGCTCAATAAGATACGTGTAGAACGGTTAATATTCAACGGACTAAGTGCATTAATATTTGGATAATTTATATTGCGCCCTTTTCGCGAATACTCACCTCAAGGGCGCTTTGACAATGCATTTTGTATGAAGTCAAACGGGACTGCAATGTATTTATTTTTAATTGAAATGTGAACACTTAATACTTTTTTTTTTTTTTTCATTCACATAAATATTTTTTTTATTCACATAAATATTTTTACTGTTTTCAAACTAAGCTAAGCGCTTGTGCTATGAAAATAGGACTAACTTGCTGGTCTGGAGTGAGATTCGAACCCTCAACCTTTGGATCACGAGGCGAGAGTCCTAACCACAAGACCAATAAGCTACGTATTAGTTGTATATGAAAACTTGCGTACAGTGTTAGGATGATTGTGGGTATTTGTTTCTGCAAATATGGTTAAACAAATTTCGTTCATAAAGAGTAGTCTAGAAGAAGATTTTCAATCTGAATCGCCATCAAAGATTGATATTGATATTTTCGGGTCTACATTAAAGAATAATTTACATCTCTTACAACCAGAAAATTGCAAATAAATTCGACATCATTGAACTAACATACAATAAATATTTAAAATAATTTAATGTCAAAGGTTTTTCTAAAAAACGATAGAACCTTCCCGCCAACCGTAATAGCTAGATTAATAATAGATAATTAATTACTCCTTCAAAAACAGCAAAATAATTTTGTGGTGACATTATTGATATAATTAATAAAATGAATTTATTAAAGAGTTAGGGTTATTATTACGGTCGTTAGTTAGGATACAGGTCGTTCTCCAGATGACGTTGAATACGAATTCAACAAAACGCCGAGAATTGTCTCTTGGAAAAACATACGGTTCGTATAAAATATCTGTAACCATTTACAATTAAAAAATAAACTTAGTTTTCACCACTTTTGTATTGAAAATATCAACATGTTTCAGAGCCCATGGCCATGTATATACAATTGTATCCTGACGAAAGGGCCGTGTGTTTTGAAACATGTTGATATTTTCATTACAAATTTGATATTATTTAATATATCACATTTAATATGGATAGAGATTAAGTTTAATATAATATATAAGATGGGCTAAAAGTTTTTGAACTTTATTTTACTTTGAAAATTTCGTCGCAATGAGTTCTGCGTAAAATAGTTTTATAAAAAAGTAACCCATAAAAAACAAGTTTTTACAATACTCCCTTTCTCATTTTCGGGTTTCGTGCCTACCATATTCGTCGGAATCTCCATACAACTTACTGAATTGTATGAAAAACTATTAAAAATTTGAAAAATCCAAAATTATACTATAATTAATATTTTTTTAACGAAAATTTGAAAGATCTTCTTGATCGTCAACACGAGTCTACTTACAAAGTTTCAGCTCGATTGGATCACGAAAAAAGGGTTAAAAATCGATCTAAAGTTTTTTCGTCAAGCAAGCAGACGCCACGAGGACGTAAAAAAAGTAACACAAAAAAAACAAGTTTTTACAATATTCCCTTTTTCATTTTCGGGTTTTGTATCTACCATATGCGTCGGAATCTCCATTAAAATTGTATGAAAAAAACATTAAAAAATTTGAATAATCCAAAATAATATTATTATTATTTTTTTTAATGAAAATTTGATAGATCTTTCTTCTTGATCGTCGCCACGAGTCTACTTGCAAAGTTTCAGCTCGGTTGGATCACGGTAAAAGGGTTAAAAATCGATCCAAAGTTTTTTCGTCAGGCAAGCAAGCGGACGCCACGAGTTAAAATAAAGGAAGTAAAAACGATTCCTTTGTGATTGTTCGGCGCCTGTTTCGTGTTCATTCCCAATTGCTCGGTGTGAATCAATGTCCGAGTGTTAATTTATTTAAATCGAGGCTCAGAAAGTTCGAGAACGAAACCGGTTCAACGCTGAGTAAGAAAACCGGGTGGCCACATAGCAGAAAAAAGAATAGAATGTCGCGTAAGCTAACGAGTTTGTACAAGAAGATTCTTGCCTGTCGATTCGCGATCATTCTGCTGTCAAATTTTGCGTCAACTTTTGAAACTTGACATAAAACTGTACCTTCATAAAATCTAATTAGTGCAAGATTTAAATCCCATGTTTGGATTTCACGAAAAACACTCGATGAGACAATGTTTGAGCAATTCACATTTTATTCTCCGACGAAGCCCAGTTTCGTTTGAAAGAGCTTGTTAAAAAGCAAAATTGTAGTTTCCTTAAGTTTAAAGATTAAAGACCTCTCTATTCTCCAAAAGTGATAGTTTGGGCGGTTATGTCATGAAACGACATTATCGGTCCTTATTTCTTAGGTTTGTACATACATACCTAGGTGCCAGATTCGAGAAATGCCAGCAATGGGATGGTGGATATCTAGACGGCATTATTTTAAGATATAATTTTCTCAATTGTATTTTTTCAGTGAAAAACATTCATTATCATCGTCAAAGTGCACAAACTTATTGCCTTTTTGTATTAAATTTGGTCCTGAGATATTTGTAGAACATCATTGTTTTTGTGAGCGATTATGTAATTGGCAAAATACACGTTTTTTTCATGAAGTATATAATTGTGTATTGACACTATAATTTACAACATTTTAACTCTTGATGGTAGGGGTTTACCAACGTTTATTGAATAAATTTCGAATTGATTACAAAAACACCGCGCTGATGAGATAACAATATATTTCATCTGCGCTAATGAAAACTCTGAACTAAGTGAATGAAGGCTGTTGAATTTATGAGACGTTATTACAAGCGGAACATTTCCAATTACTTCCAGCAACTCCAGCGTGGGCGAGGTCTTCTTCTCGCGAAACAATTACAAGATAAGCGTCGAAAAAATAAATTACAGTCGGCTCCTCTTTTCATACCTGATCCAATTTTCATTCCAATTTCTATTTTGCCACTCCGACCGCCAGACGGCAACGACCTCTACTTACTGAAAATATACGTATATTTTATCCGAAATTTACAAACACTATTAATACTTCTTGCAAACTGTCACTGCGGAAATCAAAATATTTGTACTGTAGTCTTATGTTAGGTCTTTGAATATTATTCAGGTCTAATGACCCGTGTCCGCGGAATGAGATATATTTCAGAGATTTAGTTGAGATAAATCTAAGTACCTACCGTATACAAGTGTAGAGATTTTTATTTGTATAATAATATATTTATAATAATAGCAATATCATAATCAGAATCAAAAGTGTTTTTTCTGTGATACATAACATTTTTAAGTCATTAAAATAACATGTTTGTACATATTTACTATACTTCTTTTATGTATTTCGTTTTACGTACTAATTAAACATATATTATGTACGTATTATTTATGTATATTGCAATAGTTTTATGTACGACGGATCGGATCTTACACACACGACCCGATTAGCATGAAACAATATAAAACTATTGGTTTTATTTATTATTATAATTATTATTATCGGTGTAGGTAATCGATATATAGTGTAAAAATCACAACACAGGCCATAATATAACTTCACCAATTTAAAGAGTTATTGCCATTGAGTGTACGAAAAATAAATAAAAATTTGTTATGTCTGCTCAGTCAAAAACGGATATAACTGAAATTTAACCAAAATAAAAAAATGTTACGGATTTTCATCGATAGAATTGCGTTATTCTATCAATATTCTATAAAGCTTTTGCATTTTAAACGCTAGAGTTGAATACAAATAAAAATATCCACACTGAATATTTCTCGACAACATTGTTTCTCAGCGAGCGTCTCTGAATATTTTTCTCCCGTGGCTTATCAAACAAGTAAAATTATAAAACACTTTAAAACGGCAACAGCGGAAAATAATTTTTAGAAAATATTTGCTTACTGTCCACTTTTGAAAAAACAAATTTTTCGCGCTATTTTTTTTTGTTGATAAAAACTGTCTGTTTGCTCGGAGTACGCCTCAAATGTTTTCATACGAGATCAAATCGAATAAAATGAATATTTATTCGGTTGTTGGGTGAATAATTTGTATTACAGAATTTCCAACGACTGCCATAAATACCTCGGCGGTGCGCAAGTACTTCCGCAGGTCGTTGTTTATCAAAGTATCCGGTAGCGCGCGCGGGGACCATTGTCGTAAATCAATGGCGGGCATGATGACGTAGTAATGGTTCCCCTGTCACTCTCCATCTTCTCTCGCCCCTCCCATCCGCCGGGGTACGGGGGAGGGGTGCACTGTTAATTGGCAGGTTGTGTAATTAATTCACGCTCTCCCTGATTCCATGACAAACTGCCTATGTATAAAATGATACTATCGTTGGCCAACAGCTCCCGGAAAACATCTCGCGGCCCCGCGAGCCTGGCCAACGCCTCCCCCGACACCTTAAAACGAGGGATAAGTTGGATTTATTATTGTATAAAACTCTTGCGAGCATAATCAAAATCCACCGTAAGCATAATTTTGTTTTTATTAACATTATAGCAAGAAAAATCTCTCGATATTCATTTTTAGTATTGTTTTTACATGTCACAAAAGACAAGGTTAAAAGGTGATACGCAGAGAGCGAGATTCGACATTTGATTTTATATTTCAATATTCCTTCAACATATTTCCATGTCTTATATATGATTTCAAAACGTTTTTTTTTCAATTTCTGTCGAATATTTTTCTAAATGGAGTTGTCTGCGTGATAACCAACATGTTGATATCTAAAGTATTTTCAACCTTAATCAAAGAGCTTATTACATTTTATAGGCCTACCTTTTAAAAAAATCGGAACCTTCAAAATATTTTTAAACCAATATCGCGGAGTTTTTCTTTTATTGACACTAGAAGAATTATGTACGAACGTTAAAAATAAAAAAGTAATAAATCATTTCACTATTTACAGCACCGTCGTTTCTTGAAGCGAGAAGTTTATAGAACCGGAAAGTGGTTTAAATTTCAAGAGGAAATCTAGAAATTTTGCTGTCAGTTACCAAACGCAGTGTGATTTTTTTTTTGCATGTAACCATTATGGGTTCTGAGAATCATTCGTCTAACAGGTTTACCAAATTATTTTTCTCCTGTTGATGTAATATATACGTGTTTTTCAGAATGCACAAAAATATTAATATTTGTTAACTAGTTAGTATAATAATTAAAAAATTTATCATTTGAAAATATCGTAGAAATTACGGTAGTTACGAGGATGGCGTATGAGGATGCATAAAATCCAAAATATGTATGTATTTAGGATGTAATCATTAATTATTATTTATTTGAATTGTGTTATTTACGAAAAAATGGGGAGGTATATATATATATATAATATATATATATATATATATGGAAATATATATATATATAGAAATATAAAATTCTGATAAATCACTTCCAAAGATACACATACAGATATCTATCTTTCTACAATAAAAGATGTTTCGTTCACTGGGTAATCGGGAGCCAGAACCATATATTTTTTGTAGAGAGCTTTAACTAATTAAGACCTATTCGAATCACCAAATGTTGTCTACATATATGTTTACTAAATAAACGTTTCCCATTCATTCAAATTTTAACAATTTCTTATACTTATAAAATCATAATAAAATTAAACACCTTACAGCCATAATCAATTCCAGGGAAGAATTAAATGAAAACAATTGTACTGTTACACAATTTGTTAAATGAATAACGATAATATAAATAATATTATCTTAAAAATGCAAAAACTGAAATTTTTACATGATTTCTAACCCAATTACAAGAGGAGTAAGAATGTTCATCTTCGTCAAATTGAAAGTCTATTCGTAGGCTTTTTTTCTAAATTGACTGAGACGCTTATATGATCGCTTTCCTTCCATCGAGTCGGTAGCTTGGGGGGCACGGCGTTGATACCGGGAACGTATTAAATATTTCCGTCAGCATCTGACATCTCTGAAAGTAAACATGGAAATTGAAGAACGATTGAGCTAATGGTGATATGCCCTTATATATAAATTCGTTCATGCGGTCAAATTGATTTTTCGGATTACTAGATTCTAATATTATTTAAAAAATTCACTATCTGTTCATTTGTCGTGTTTTAAAATCGGGTTAAAAATAATCAAGTAAAAACGATCAATTTTTAATATCGATTGTTATATTTTAATATATACAAATGAGGTATAAAAACATATTTGTAATTGAATTTGGGCATGACTGACGTTCATTGATTGTGAATTAAGTATAAGGAAATGATTTTAGCATTATACCAAACGTTAATTTATCGCAAAATAACACTATTGTGATTGCGGCTGGATATATAAAAAAAAGATTTTATGAAAGGATTTGAATGTAGTATTTAAGAATATTAATGAGAGATTTATTGGCTTATTTAATAGTTTTTCTTGTGTAACTAACACGTTAATTTTTAAATTACATATTGTTAGTGAAGTTCAGTGTGATATTTGAAATAGGTGACACACTAAAATAGTTGTAACAATCAAAATTTTTACGTGTTACTTCTCTAAGACAGCAGAACTGTTCGTGTTTAGAGAGGGAGTTTGCTTCTACTGTAATATAATCAAAGCAATGTAATTCAATCTATAACAGATATGTCAGAAAAACAAATGAAATATTAAAATATATAATTCATGTCAGAAATACAAATGAAATATTTAATCGAACTAAATAAATGGATGTACTGCAAAAATGTAGATGAACTAATAATGAAATATGTATACAGTATCAAATAAATTGAAGTAAGTAATGAATTAAAATAAATTAAATATATCTGAATTAATAATTCAAGGTACTTACGTATTTTCATTTTAAGGGAAAAAAAATTCTGTTAAAAATATAAATACGCGCACATAATGGTGTTGTCGATAAATAATAATACAGAATTCGACTTTAAAGGTCAAATATATAATGTGGGCTGAATATCGTTTTTACATAGAATTTTTCATTGACTCTTTTCCAACTTTATGGCTTATACGAGTACATACTGTATTGAAATTTACTTTGAAATATTTATATACAAGTATTATATTGTTTGATCTAAATTTTTAATAGGATTTTATCATTAACATATTATAAAAAATCATATATTTACATAGATTCTATTGAATAAATATCACAGCAAAATATTTATCAATTTAAAAAAAACCAACAAAAGATAAATATAGTCTTTTACGTAGTTGAGCGTAGTTTATGGCATTTGCCTTATGAAAATATAAAAATTAAAAAAAAAAAATAATAATAAATATATATATATTAGGTCCTTACATATGAAATTGACGTTTAGTATGGGAGGAACATAAAGCCGATTTTTTTTTATTATTATATATTTATTTAATCAAAGTATGTACCATTGCTATCTATGCACTTTTGCCATCTCATAGGTAGTTCATCGATCCCTTTACTAAAAAAACCATTCGGACGGGAATCAATAAAATCTTTGAAGGCGGTTTTGACTGCCCCATCGGAGTTGAATTTTTGCAAGAAGTTATCCAAATTTCGAAAAAAATGGTAATCTGTTGGGGCAAGATCCGGAGAGTACGGTGGATGTCTTAGACATTCCAATTGAAGCTCCTCTAATTTGGTAGCCGTCTGTTGTGCAGTGTGTGGTCTGGCGTTATCATGAAGCAGCAGTGGCCTAGAGCGATTAACCAGCCTCGGTTGTTTAGCAGCTAGCTTTTCCATCATGGTTTGCAGTTGCTGACAATAGACATCTGCCGTAATCGTCCGGCCAGATTTAAGAAAGCTGTAGTGAACGACACCAGCACTAGTCCACCAAACGCTCACAAGTAACTTTTTTGGAGTCAATTTTCGCTTGGGGCATGGTTTGGCTGGTTCGGCAGGGTTCAGCCATTGCGATGAGCGCTTCCGATTATCATACAGGATCCACTTTTCATCACAGGTAATGATTCGATTTAAAATCCCTTCATTATTGTGCCGGTTGAGTAATGCAACGCAGCAGTCAACGCGCGTTTGTTGATTTGCTTCACTCAATTCGTGAGGTACCCACCTTTCAAGCTTTTTCACCTTACCAATTTGCTTCAAGTGGATTAAAACAGTTTTATCACTAACACCGCAGCCTGCAGCTAACTCGGATGTGGTTTGGATGGATCCGCTTCCACAATAGCCTTCAATTCTTCATTATCAACTTTGGTCTCCGGCCGTCCACGGGGCTTGTTCTGCAGGTCGAAATTTCCAGAACGAAAACGTTGGAACCAAAAACGCACTGTGTTTTCTTTTGCGGCACCGTCGCCATACACGTCATTAATCCTTCGAGCCGTTTCTGCAGCACTGGTGCCACGGTGGAACTCGTACTCGTAAATAACGCGATATTTCAAGTTTTTCATTTTGTAAACTGAGTGACGCAAAGAAAAAAACAGTTGAGGAAAAAACAAATGAATTATAATTTTCAAAACAAAAATACACGAGTAAATAGCTGTATAAATTTGGATTTGGAATTCCTAACCAAAGAGAAGATATTTGAGATCAAATTTGCCAGTACGGCAAAACGCCAATTTCATATGTAAGGACCTAATATATATAAAGTGTTTTCTCTTTAATATCACAAAATGTTTTTACATTTTACTTTAATATCACATTAGCACTATCTACTACGGTCATCATCGACTTGTTGATAATCCGTATTTCATAAAATACAAAAATATCATATAAGAATTAAAAAAATATTTTTGCACTGTAAATTCATTTGATAATAATTGATGATCTTTGTTTTAACATATTTTCCTAGGTAACTTGACAATAATTGCTGATTAATGTTAAAATAAGATTATTTAATATTAATTAGTAGAATGATTTTAATTTTAAGGGGGGAAACATTTACTTTGTAACCATAAATGTAAAAACCATAGTATTAATTATTGAAATTGCCTGTGTCTGGATAGTAGAAGCGTACATTTTTGACTTGTATTGAAATTATTGGATATTTTATAAATAGATTACTACAATATAAATAAAATAATAAAATAAATATATCTACGGCACGGAGTGCATTCAATTCTCTTTATTATACTCGTGTATCTAATATAATGTATCAATTATCTTGTGAAATATTATTATTTAATATTTTGGCGATACTGTTCTATAAAAAATTTAATACAAAAAATAAAATTAATACATTCTTCACTAAAGTGATTTCAGTCGTTTGCGCGTTCAATCCGACAAAAAAGTACGTTGGCTACAGTCCAATTGAAGAATGATATACAAAAAATAAATTATGTATTTTTATACACTTCAATGACTGCACCAAGGTTTCTGCATGAAATTAGAAACTGTACCAAACATTCAGTATCTTGGTATCATAATTGACATGTTTTTAAGATGGGATGGATAAACACATAATTGACAATATTTTAACCAAAAAATCTGTATCATGTTAGATTAGCCATGGGAACTATGTTTATATTAGTATAAGGGGATATGATGCCACTTCTGAAACTATTTCGAGATCTGTTAAATTCCAGAAATTTATTATATGTACATTTCATAAACATTATGTTTTTTTAAATACTCAAGTACTAAATATATGTATGTAGATTAAATAAAAATAATAAAAACGACATTTTATCAATATATATTGTGAAATAAACATTGTGTTTTATAATAATAAACGAACGAACGCCTATTCAATTATTTGTAAATGTTAAATGTAAAAAAAAGTTAAAGTTAATATAAAATTTGGATTTCATTAATAAACAATAAAGAAAAATGATTGAGCGAATTGAATTGTAGAAAATGTTTTCTTAAATTCTATTATTAACAACTGTTAATAGACCATGGAGTGAGATCCGAAACGTTGGCCAGAGATTTCTTATCCACGAGGCAGAATGACCATTGGATATGACAGATGGTATTTAGTATTTACATTCACAATAGAAAAGACAAATAGAATTCACACAAAAAATTTGGGGTGGAATTTGTAAAAAATATCATTTCTGCAATGGCGTAGTTATCACCTGGCATAGGCTGGCAAGCTCAATCAGAATATTTTTAACAGTGAAAACTGAGAACATTTTGATATAAACACTGATTAGTTTTTAAAACAAATAAGTAACACGTGTTTAGAAGCTATTGCAAAACAAAAATATTATTTATACCACTGGTAGAATTTACCTAAATGAAATGTATTATTTAATAAATACAATCCTAGATACTTAGCCAGACTAGTTTTAGACGTTCAACTCCTAGCGAATGTGGGTAAAAGCTGGCGGGACGGATTATGGAGGACTTAGATATGAGTTTCTCTCTCTCAGTCGTGGCGCTCGAGTCTGAGTATCATGGTCTTTTAATCTGTTTCTACAGCACAAACTTCTTGTCTCCCCTATTCGCTGCTGGGCCTTGATCAGTGCAGCGAATCTTTGGTAATTCCTCCATCTCAGTTTGTCCATATCGTTGGAGATCGAACACTTCTTACTTGAATTTTTACTTACTTTACTTGAACACTTCTTACTTGAATTTTTACTTACTTTACTTGAACACTTCTTACTTGAATTTTTACTTACTTTACTTGAACACTTCTTACTTGAATTTTTACTTACTTTACTTGAACACTTCTTACTTGAATTTTTACTTACTTTACTTGAACACTTCTTACTTGAATTTTTATCTTCTAGCATACGCTAAAAATAAGCAATAATTATATTTTTACATATCGTATGAGCTTTTAATCAGTATGTGTGGCGTTCCGGAAGAAGGAATTTATTCGTTTTGCAATCCGTAGTGTTGCCGCCATGTAAAATTGGTACCATAAGTTACATGCTACCAAAACCAGTAGCGTGCAGTGGGTATAAACTTAGATAATGCTGTGATCGACTGTATACCTATATTAAAAAATATATATACGCATATATTGTAGTATATAAAAAAAGATTATAAATTATTTTTGACATCTCTCAGATTTCATATTTAAATTCGCTTCCCAATGGCGGGAAGGATATTCCTGGACCAGCTCAGTTGGGAACATTGCTCAATCTTCAGGGTAGTTCAGGTTCACGAGTGTGTTTGGTGGGTATCGGGAAGTAAAAGAAAGAAGTATGTTGAGTACAATATTATATTAGAACAAGTTTTTTGTAAATGGTACAGTTGTAAATACAAGAAAAATGACACTACATTTTCTCATCAACAGTTGTAAATAAAAGAAAAATGACACTACATTTTCTCATCAACAGTTGTAAATAAAAGAAAAATGACACTACATTTTCTCATCAACAGTCGTAAATACAAGAAAAATGACACTACATTTTCTCATCAACAGTTGTAAATAAAATAAAAATGCCACTACATTTTCTCATCAACAGTTGTAAATAAAAGAAAAATGACACTACATTTTCTCATCAACAGTTGTAAATACAAGAAAAATGACACTACATTTTCTCATCAACAGTTGTAAATAAAATAAAAATGACACTACATTTTCTCATCAACAGTTGTAAATACAAGAAAAATGACACTACATATTCTCATCAGTACTTAAAATCGTAGTGGGTTGCAACCGCTTTAAAAATTTAGTAACCTATAGTTAATCTGCTTAAAATTAATTTAGAATTAAATTCTTAACCATTGTTTTACTTCAAGCAATGTACAGGTTACGACAGAACGCAGGAAACTAGAGGGAGTCAGATGTGAAGTTCACAGAGATTAACTACTTTTCGCCTGTTATTTGGGGGGATGGCCACTCTTTGAGTTTGCACATAAAAAGGGGTGATAACACGAGAAACAATGGTTTCTTTTCTCCTACTTGATTTGGAGAGGGCCGCCCTTTGCCAAGGTCGGCGCTGGCCGGCTGGTGTTCGGGAGACTCGTCAGGAATAGCTGTATTTATTGTACGACTGTAGATTGACATCGATCTTATAGTACAAATTCGTTGTTAATTGTTGGAAAACTTTTACAAATTCACTGGTTGACGACGCCTTTTATTTATTATGATAAACAACTGTATTTATTGAACGACTGTACATGGACCTCGATCTTATAGTACAAATTCGTTGTTAACCGTTGGAAAATTTTTACAAATTCACTGGTTGGCGACGCCTTTTATTAATTATGATAAACAACTGTATTTATTGAACGATTATACATGGACATCAATCTTATAGTACAAATTCATTGTTAACCGTTGGAAAACTTTTACAAATTCACTGGTTGACGGCGCCTTTTATTAATTATGATCAACAAGTGTATTAATTGAACGATTGTACATGAACCTCGATCTTATAGTACAAATCGTTGTTAACCGTTGGAAAACTTTTACAAATTCACTGGTTGACGGCGCCTTTTATTAATTATGATAAACAACTTTATTTATTGAACGATTGTACATGGACCTCGATCTTATAGTACAAATTTGCTGTTAATCGTCGGAAAACTTTTACAAATTCACTCAATTATTAAATAAAATCACAATATCGGCGTTTAAAACACTATTTCCGTGATTATTTTAACCTTTTATTCAGCGGCGACGGCGGCCATTTAAAACTTATGCGATTTCGCCGGCTATACGCAATAAACGCTAGAACCATCCACACAACACGGAAGCTTACTTGCCGAGAGACATTTTACACATACGTACACATAATATCAATAACTGTGCAAATCCTGCGTCGATTTCCGGACTATTTACATGACAAAATCCGAGCGGTGTCCTCTTGCGATCGACACCGATGACAGCCCGTAAAAAGATGCCGTTGGCGGAGCGCGCCCATGCAGCAGCGCCGCCTGGCGTTAAAAAAAGGTACATGGCAGTGGCAGAATTCGGAATCATTGTCAAAGATTAATATAGAAAGACCCATTACAATATACCTATTAGTAATGTACAACTGTAATTTTTAACTGTACATTTTTTTTTTTAACTGTACATTATGAACTCTGAGTAGCTTTAATCCAAAAAAATAACAGCATTATAAAGAGGTATTTAAACAATATTTTTTAAATAAATAAATATTTTATATATAGGTAAAATGGAAATTTTTTAATTATATTTCGAAGACGATTTATATATAATTAAATCGGGAATAATATTAATTTCAGATATACGTATAAAAAATAAATCAAGCATTTTATGATATCAACGATGGAAATGTCGTCGTAAATAATCATTATGGTACCTATGACCATTGGATATGACATATGGTATTTAGTATTTACATTCACCATAGAAATGACAAATAGAATTCACACAAAAAGTTTGGGGTGGAATTTGTAAAAAATATAATTTCTGCAATGGCGTGCGCTTAGTGGCTGGCATAGGACTTTTCGAAGAAACACGCTATTCCATAAAAATTTACTCGTCTATTACAAAAAACTCGCAGACACAGAGCTAAGTAAAAGTACACGGTTCAGGACAAGTTGTTTCTCGACTTGACTAGATCTATAGAACAAATTTGTTAGGCGCAAACAAGTGAGAGAAATTAAGAATTGACATGAAATGAGGTGCAGAAAAGTCGTAAATAAAATTCTAGCCATAAAATGAATTATGGCTAGAATTATAATTAAAAAAAAAAAAAACAGACATGTCACGTTAAACAGAAACGTCAGAAATAAAACTTTTAGCCGTAGGACGAATTGCGGTTAGAATTTTAAATCAAATTTTCCTTAAGATAAGGTTTATTTAATTAATATTTGTTTCCCAGAATCATTACTAATGTACAGCTTTTTTCTTGTTTGCGCTGCACGCCACTAACCACCATTATATCTCGAAGGTTGAGCACGTAACTTCTTTTATTCTCAGGGTTCAGGTTTCAACTCCTTTTAGAACTATAGAAGATACCAGGGCTTTTATGATAGTCGGAAGTTTATGTTTCTTGAGATGTAACATGATACAAGATGTAACCGAAAATTGGTCAAACAAAAACAAATCAAGTCATTACATATTATTTCATTTCATTACATATTCAATTACATTTTTTCCCGTATGATTACAGAGCACCAAAATATATAGACATGAACCAATGTAAATGTCAGCCGTGGAACCAAGTTGTGTAAACCTGATTCGAGTACGTTAGACTTGTTTAAAAATGACTACGAGCTTGAAAATTTAAAAAAAAATATGAAAAGGTATATAAAATTATGTTAAGTACTAAAAAAATTTGAAAACTTAATAAGTATAATAACTTAAAAAGTATGTGTTAGTACAAAAATCCCATTTAATTACAAAAATATGTTTTTATTAATTAGACTCGGTTTAGAACGAATTTAAAAAAAAATAAACAATCTATTGTAAAAAATATTTTGTTTACAGGGGAATTTAATTATTATGCTAGAATTAATATTTAAACTGCTGGTAACACTCTCCCGCTGTGACCCAATTTATTTTCCTAAAGAACTGGTTTAGTTCATTTCTTTAAATTTTTTTACTCTGCAATACAGACAGTTAAATAACTTATTTTGTTTTTCAATAGATATCAACAATATTTTTTCGAAATCTTTTGGACAATCAAATAATATGAATTTCGTTCGTCTTAATTTTTGACAATTTACGTAAGAATATTTTATAAGTGGGGATAAAATAATTTCATATCGTGTTATGAAAGTGAGGTTGCGAACTGAAAATAATCGCGCTGACCCAGAAAATCCAGAAGAAATAAGCTACGTAAATATCACAAGGTAAAGTGTACATTAGAGAGTAGAGTAGACAGCGGTTTGTACAAATGAACATTCCGCTTTATAATTAAGATTGGAGTTGCGCGTGGCATACCAGATTTATTATTTTACATTAAAATATTTACCTCTTTGAGGCCTCACATGAATGATCAGCAAACTAATAATGCAGAATTGTAACAAGGAATTCGAAGAAATTCTGCGCGACGCGCGTCACTGGAATCTGTTTCAATCGCGAAGGATTCAGGTGGCGACCCCGCCCGCCCAACATTCACATCGGGACACCGCGCCACGTGGGTCTCGAGGTGTCATTTCCTTCTCATATTGTTTACCTAGCGCGAGATTAGAAAAAATTTATTATGTGTGAACACGCGGCTAAACTACACATTTTAAAATTCACGTGTAAATGATTTTTTTTAGCTCGTAGGAAGTTAATAAAATATTAAAAAAAAAAAAAAAAAACGGTCAGTTAAAATTTTGAATACTTGATTTGGTCAAAAAGTGACATTTTCTTCCAAGCTGGAGCAGTTTGAATTGTGGACAAAACTTTGCGGAAGCATTATTCAGTATTACATAATAATAAAAAAAAAATAAGAAAAATAAAGATTTGTAGCAACAGGAGTGAAAAACCCGTCACAGGGTGTAGTGTTTGTGATTTTTTAAAAATTCTTATAATTTTTAAAACACATGACTTAGATTTTTTTAAATATTTTTCTGATAACTATTATGACTTGGCCTGTCACCCGATTTCGGCTAGATGTCGAGATACGGGACACCTTATAGAATCCATCCAAAGAAGAATTATTTGCATTATACCGAGACAAATAATTCACTTTCATTTACTGTTTTTATGTAATACATCATTTCTACTGTCAGTAATTATATTATTTTGAACTGAAATTTGTAAATATACTTTTTACACATACTGTATACTAATATAAACGTTGAAAAATGTCTGAAAATGTATAACTCTGAACCATTGATAGTAAAATAATATTTTTTTTCATTAATACACACATATCTTTCCGAATTTATAGACGTTATGGAAGTCATTTCACTATTTAATTTGGCAGCTAAAGCTATAGCCTTTTTCTGTTCTAAGACTAGTGTTAATCATGATTTCAAGGTTATAAAAAATATAAAGGATTTACTTTACACGTTACCTATTTATTTTATATTATCTTTCTTCTGCTGATCTGCAGAGAAGAAAAATAATAAGCCTATATTTCAGGATGGAATATAAACAAAAGAGCCCTATATTCTAGATTGAGATATAGGCCGCATTTGGTTTCTTTACACAATTTTGTTTTTAATACATTCCTACACTATATTTAATAATACCAGTTGACCATGAGATATAAAATAATTATAATATTGATCTTTAATGCTAACAGGTGTAAATTACATTCTTAAACTATATATAGTAATATCGATAATTTATTATTTGTCTTTTAAGTACTGAAGAGCCTCAAAATATTCGTGATTCCAACCATTTGTATATCGAATAGTTAATGATAATATATTCGAATATTCGAATATATTCGTCAAATTTTTAAGAAAGGATTAATTTACTTCGGATGATAAATACAAATAAATACATTCTGTATATTTAAAAAAAAACACAATAAATGTAGAGAATTTATTAATTTTAATTTTTAAAAATATAGGTTATAAAAAAACAACAAAAAATATATTGAAAAATAATGTTGAATTTAGAAATACAAATTAAAAAAACACAAAAAATAAATTTCAATTTTGTAAATATACATACATAAAAACACGTGCAAGGTTTTTTTTCATTGTTTGTCGGCTCATGTATTTATGAACGCTAAATACTAAAGAATAATAGAAAGCCGACTCCATCGTTGACAAAACAATGTTTTATAAGTCCTTGTTATCATAAAACCATAAAGATAAGCAAAAGACAAAAAGGCAAATGCAAAAGATATCCGAAAAAGGCGTTTACATCTTTGATGTCCGACTTCCATATAGCCGATAGCGGTAACAGCGACCATATTCACGGAAATGTACAAGGCCGCTATAGCGTAATTGGATAACGTGCCTGCCCCGGATAGGAGGAGATCCGTGGTTCGATCCCGGTAGCAGCCAAATATTTTTTCGTGGATTTCATTTTTCTGTATATTTTTCTAAACGATTAATAATTTCGTTTAAAAAATAAATTCTCTGATAAAAAAGATTTACGTAATTTTCGCAAAAGATCAATTGCAAAAAGGGAACATGGAGAATTAATTTTTAGCAGTATATCGTGTAATTAAGAAATTTTGTCACGTGTACCACCCACCACCCTTATAATTATTCTGTACAATTGTGCGCCTCGACTACGTCTGACCGATACCGGGACCCCGAAGGGTGCGCGTAGGCGGATGCCTTAGGTCAAAGTTCATTTTAATTGTTCGGGCGAATATTTAACTGTCACAAGTTTCGTAATGTATTGCGCGATAGAACTATAAGGTAGCGGACCACCATTTCCGATATTCCTAAAATCTAAATGGAGGCCGAAATTTTCACTTTGTTTTGCTCTGACATTGAGCGGATCATTTTATGATTTATTAGAGATGTGGTACGGACGCGAAAATAATTAGACGTAACTTCGCATGTGTATTAAAGTCAGTTTCGTTGTAGTAAAATTAATACGGCAAATGAATTAACATATAATTTAAAATAATTAAAATATAGAGATAATTTATAGTCATAAATAATATCATATTTCAGCATATTTGAAAATAAAAAAATACATCAAATCTCTAAAAACTGACGCGTCGTGTTAATCGTTACTGCATTGCATCAGTGGATTTAGATTTAAAAATATTAACATTTTATTGTATAAATAAATTTGAAGAGTCTTATTAGTTAGCAGTTTATTAGTTCTAATTTCTTGGGTTGGAGACCACAAAGCAAGTACCTATTGTTATCTTAACACAAGAGTGTAGTTTAGTTTGAAAAAACGAGTTGCATTCAATAAACATGATCGTTGCTGTTCTAATTTATTTAGTTTGTTGGTCTTGTGGTTAGAAATCTCGCCTCGTGATCCAAAGATCGCGGGTTTAAACCCACTCCAGACCAGAAAGTTAGTCCTATTTTCATAGCACAAGCGTTTAGCTTAGTTTGAAAATAGTGAGAATATTGATGTTACCGTATTCCGTGTTCGCATCTCTATTTAAAAAAAAAATAATAAAAAAAATTTAATAATCAATTTATACTTCCTTCCCTCTTAATAAACCGTATCTTGAATACAGTGATCTTTTCTTACCTCTATTGCTCACCTCTGGAAAACCGTTTCTTTGAAGGCACGCTTAACAATCGCCTCTAAAGCCTTGATATATATATTTTAATTTTACGCTTCAACAGGCCAATACGCCTAATTGCAGAAGTGAAACACATCGCAAACACCCAGGTCTTTACCCTTTGACGTATTTTTTATCTGTCGGTCACCATGTTAAAGACGTGAATTCTTACGTAATCGTGATGTAGCATTCATTTTTCATCGAGTACCGTTGGCAGACTGCAGTGACAGTGGCCGGTAAGTTGCAGTGCAAATTACGCACATTTAATGCATTTTAACTTTCAAATTATTGATGTATCTACTGTGTATATGAGGCTTGAGTCTCTTGGAACAGTTTTAGTGTTAACCAACCCCTCATATTCAAGATTAATATTATAGATGTCTCATAGAGACGAACCTATTTTCATGTGGGAAAGTAGGTATGGAAGTCTTTTTGGGTGTTAATAGGGCTTACAAACTATCGTACGGCTGGCTTAAGTGATCACTTTACACAACGTTCAACAATTCCACCCATGTTAGACTAAAACATCTATAGATTTTTTTTTGAATTTGTATAACAAATAATTTAAAATATGTTTTACTTTACTTTGTAATACACACAATATGAGCTATTAAATTACAACTATAGTTTCGAGAGGAGCAGTCCCTCTCATCATCAGGTATAGATAATAACTAACTTAAATACAAAATTTATCAATCTAATTGGGTAGGTCAGGGGGGTCAGGGGGGCGCGCGGCAGGGAAGGGTATTTTTTTCGCCGAACAGCTCTAGGAGTGGTGAAGTGGACTGAAATGTGATATTATTTATTAATGTGTTTCCAGAATTTAATTTTTTTAGGATTTCAACGGTTTCCAAACTATTCATTATCCATCGTCTATGAGGAAATTCTGGAAACACATTAATAAATAATATTACATTTCAGTCCACTTCACCACTCCTAGAGCTGTTCGGCGAAAAAAATACCCTTCCCTGCCGCGCGCCCCCCTGACCCCTGACCTACCCAATTAGGTTGATAAATGTTGTATTTAAGTTAGTTATTATCTATACCTGATGATGAGAGGGACTGCTCCTCTCGAAACTATAGTTGTAATTTAATAGCTCATATTGTGTATGTATTACAAAGTAAAGTAAAACACATTTTAAATTATAACGTTGCACCACGAAGTATCTGCCAAATCTTTCAATGATATTGTATAACAAAACTTATGTAACGAAATCACGAAGCATATCATAAGTTTTAAAGACGTTTGCTTGAATTAAACCGCGGAATTCCGCAGTCCAATTCAAGCAAACACGATAATTAGATATGATCCGTTTAGAGGTAAAAAAATATACATCACTTTGAACGCATTGTCACAGGTTTACTAATTACGCGGGACTAATGAAACTTCAGCTCAGTGTTTGACGTACATTGTACCTCCACATTTTCAGAGCATGTGGTGGTATTAGCCTCGGCATCACGTACAAGTGATTTACCTATATTGAACGATTGAATGATCGATCAGTCTTTATAGAACGCATCTATTAGAAAGAGTATTGACCTTATGTATATTAATGCAGGGTTATTTGTAAAACATTAATAACCTCGCAGGACTATATTCCTATCTTGATTATGAGTCGAAAATGTCCAAGCAATTATGACCTAATATCAATACTTAAGGAGATATGCGACATCAAAGTTTGCATTTTTTTTCCAATATTTCTGACTTATTTTTTGTACAACGTTGGACTATCATTCCAGTAACTTATATCGAATATGAACAATTCATTCCCTTTAATACAAGTCAAATAAAAAAATAAAAACCTTAGAATTCCAATTGGAAAACATTCCAATTGGAATTTTTTCAGGGTTTTTATCATTTTATTTAACTTGTATTGGAACAAATAAATTTTTCGTAATCGATATGATTTACTGTAATGATAGTCCAACGTTTTACAAAAAGTAAGTCAGAAATATTGAAAAAAAAATGTAAACATTGATGTCGCATAACTCCATAACTATTGATATTAGGTCATAATAGCTTGATCATTTTCGACTCATTATCAAGGCAGGAATATAGTCTTGCGAGGTTATTAATGTTTTACAAATAACCCTGTATATATATTTCGTATATATTAGGTCCTTACATATGAAATTGGCGTTTAGTATGGGAGGAACATAAAGCCGATTTTTTTTTATTATAATATTTTTATTTAATCAAAGTATGTACCATTGCTATCTATGCACTTTTGCCATCTCATAGGTAGTTCATCGATCCCTTTACTAAAAAAACTATTCGGACGGGAATCAATAAAATCTTTGAAGCGGTTTGGACTGCCCCATCGGAGTTGAATTTTTTCCTTTACAAGAAGTTATCCAAATTTCGAAAAAAATGGTAATCTGTTGGGGCAAGGTCCGGAGAGTACGGTGGATGTCTTAGACATTCAATTGAAGCTCCTCTAATTTGGTAGCCGTCTGTTGTGCAGTGTGTGGTCTAGCGTTATCATGAAGCAGCAGTGGCCTAGAGCGATTAACCAGCCTCGGTTGTTTAGCAGCTATCTTTTCCATCATGGTTTGCAGTTGCTGACAATAGACATCTGCCGTAATCATATGGTCAGATTTAAGATTTAAAATCCCTTCATTATTGTGCTGGTTGAGTAATGCAACGCAGCAGTCAACGCGCGTTTGTTGATTTGCTTCACTCAATTCGTGAGGTACCCACCTTTCAAGCTTTTTCACCTTACCAATTTGCTTCAAGTGGATTAAAACAGTTTTATCACTAACACCGCAGCCTGCAGCTAACTCGAATGTGGTTTGCGATGGATCCGCTTCCACAATAGCCTTCAATTCTTCATTATCAACTTTGGTCTCCGGCCGTCCACGGGGCTTGTTCTGCAGGTCGAAATTTCCAGAACGAAAACGTTGGAACCAAAAACGCACCGTGTTTTCTTTAGCGGCACCGTCGCCATACACATCATTAATCCTTCGAGCCGTTTCTGCAGCACTGGTGCCACGGTGGAACTCGTACTCATAAATAACGCGATATTTCAAGTTTTTCATTTTGTAAACTGAGTGACGCAAAGAAAAAAACAATTGAGGAAAAAACAAATGAATTATAATTTTCAAAACACAAATACATGAGTAAATAGCTGTATAAATTTGGATTTGGAATTCCTAACCAAAGAGAAGATATTTGAGATCAAATTTGCCAGTACGGCAAAACATCAATTTCATATGTAAGGACCTAATACAACTCTATTTTGAAAAATATATTACAGAAACTTAATATCTTCACTATTTTCAATTGCTTGACGACTATGAGTTTATAATTTTTATTAAATCGACGATCAATTCTTACATGTTTATATATTTATAAATCTTATTATTTGGATACTCGAAAGACATATTTTCTTGATTTTTTCAAACAAAAAATAAACCATCCAACTTTTTCCTATCAATACATATTATATGTAGTATAAAAATATATAGTCCGTCTGTATGACTGCGCTAATCTCGAGAACAACTGAACGGAGTTGTATACGGTTTTATTATAATGGTTTGCATTTCTCAAAAAAAAATGTGTATCAAAAATTGTCCTAGCAAATATAAGAGCTGAGAGCTAATGATTTTAGTGAATCAAGTCGGGAAGAAATTTGCCGTTAAGCTCTCTCATGGAAAACGCTGCCTAATCTGTTAGAGATAAAAAAAATCGTGGACCCTGTAATAGGATCTAAAAAATCGTATGCACGCGGCAGAATATCCCAAAAATCCCTAACCAGAAGATTGTTCAAATTTGTTTGACGTAAGTAAGTTTGAATTCTTATATTTTAGATTATAATAATTCATGCCAAAGATCATGTCAATAAATGAATATTATTAATCTTAGGGTAACTGTACAATTGGAATAACAAAATCAGAATTTTGATGAAATATGTATTGTTAATATTAGTATTTTTATTAGGATAACGACAGAGATGAAGACCGTATTGACCAAATAACAATAAAGGAAAAGGTAGACCAAAGGCTTCCAGAAGCGACGAAAAAATAGGGCAGATGAAGATACTTTACGGAGAAGAATATTATTTTTAAATAGAAAAAATAATACAATATGTACGTCTCTGTAGCATAAATCAATAGGTTCGACATTCTGAGAAATATTTCGAACGAAAAATATCGTCCCTAAACCAGTATATTCTAGCTTTAATGGTTCTAGAGACCATGAACATAGTTTCTTCTTCTTCTCGGTTCTTCTTCTCGATTTTTATATATTATCTATTCAGTAAAGTCAGCTTTTCTGCAATCGGGAAGGTCTATAATTACCACAGAATGAAATCCAATCAATGTTAACAATTTCTAGTATTGACCGAATACCCGAAGTCCTTTGCACCGCGATCCTTTGACTTCAACAAAAAGTAAAATTCATTTCTCTTCACCTCAAATCGAATTGGAAAATTTACATCATTCTACATGGAATATTTTTTCTTTGAA
>JADDOH010015369.1:0-16832 GCA_016648135.1 Agrypnia vestita
TATTCGCATTCGTATTCACCGAATAGTAGGCCTGATATTCGTATTCATGAAGGTAGTATTCGTTGCATCATGGTTATTATATTTACAAGTATGTTCAAGTTCCCCCACCTTGGTGGAAACATTCGCATTCGTATTCGTCGATTAGTAGGCCTGATATTCGTATTCATGAAAGTAGTATTCGTTGCATCACTCTCAATAATAAAATCATATAGATAAATAATTACGGTAACTCATAAAAATACGATATTACTTATATTAAACGAACAAAGCAAAACAATCTGTCATATAAGTAAATAACGTGATCACGGAAGACCGAAGGTTAACTACCCCTGAACAAACCGCAAACTGCCCACAATAATGGAAAATGTTGTAGAAAACATTTCAAATATCTAATATTGAATTAATAAAACAATGTCATATGAAAACTATCACGGCTACGGAAGACCGAAGGTTAACTACCCCTGAACACACCGCGAACTGCCCATAATAGTGAATAATGTTCTAGAAAACATTTCAAATATCTAATATTGAATGAATAAAACAATGTCATATGAAAACTATCACGGCTACGGAAAACCGAAGGTTAACCACCCCTGAACGCACCGCGAACTGCCCACAATAGTGAATAATGTTCTAGAAAACATTTCAAATATCTAATATTGAATGAATAAAAACAATGTCATATGAAAACTATCACGGCTACAGAAGACCGAAGGTTAACCACCCCTGAACGCACCGCGAACTGCCCACAATAGTGAATAATGTTCTAGAAAACATTTCAAATATCTAATATTGAATGAATAAAAACAATGTCATATGAATAACTATCGCAATTAAGGAATATATACAATTCGAAACACGTCTTTATAAGAACTTGATAGGAACAAATCGTGTTTTCAACGATTGCCTAATGTTACGCAATACAAACATGTAACGAGTTCAAATAAACCACACATTCATGTTTTAATAAAATAAATATAAAATCCAGATGCATTTTTAAAATATATTGTTTGTAGGAAATTCCTCGTACGATTTGAATTTATATCACACTGACAATCGTGATATCAAAACCCCATAAATACTCCGATCCCAATCATTTCCAAAACAATACAAATCATATAGAAATCCGTGCATTCAATCGCCAGCACAGACAACACAAAATTCCTCCGCATATTTGAAAGTTACACAAGTATTAGGAAAGAACGCCCGCTGAATTATCACAGCCGCAAAACTATGAATCATCATTTATTTAGTAATATAAGGTTCCAAATATAATACACATAAAAGGCAATAGAAATAAATAATATTGGAAATGCTTATCTGTTCACTGTTCCAATTCTCTTTGAATTATTATCAACCTCTGGCTTTTTCCTAGATCCAGCCAAATTATCTTCCTTACTTCGGACTCTCCTCGACAAAGCCCCCGCCGACCTTCAAGCTGAAAACTCAAGTGCCGCTTTCTAATTTGTAACGCCTAAAAAAAGTCCCTATCTCTCGCCATCTTTGATTCCAACTCGCGTGTAAAAGTCAAAGTCTAACTCTGAGAAAGCCTCTGATTCGTCGAATTCGTTCCGCGAATCCACGTTCCTGATAGGCTAGATTCGGTGCTCACGGCCCGCGTCTGTGATTGGACAATCTCGTTAAACAAAATAACATAAAGCCTGCTTTACACGCCCGCGTGCAGAAATAATAAAGCTCGTCCGCACCTACCTATCCGGCAAAATATTTAATTATAGAGTATTTAACGGTTTGTGAAGCTTCTCTTTATTATAAACTTTAGCAGATAGATATTTTCGTATAATTTTTCAGCAATGTCTATTTGAATAGGCCAATATCGTTACAAGCTGACAATATGAAAATATTTAATATTCCGCTTAAATAAAATGAAATCCATGTATACTAACAATGTCATGGAAATGACTAGTAAGTATACATGGTCTCTTGCATAGTTCATTCGAGAATATGAAAGAAACTGATTTAGAACATAAATATGTATACTCACATACTTACAACATTAAAAAAATTGATATTTCAACTAATTTTATCATAGATAATGATAAAATTGATAATGTTCTTACGCTGTGATCACTTAAGCTAGTTAATACAGGTCATAAGCTCTGGGCCACCCTAAAAAGACTTCCATACAGGTTTCCCTTATAAATAGATTCGTCTCTGTGAGATTTCTATAATTTATTTAATTAATTAAAAAAACTAGCTGTAACTCGTCAAAAATGACGGTACTTTTACATGTCGGTTTCTAAAGAATATGTATTTATTTATTTATAAATAAGAGAAAAAAAAGTTTTTATAAATGAAGTTACAGACAGACAGACAGACATACAAAAAAAAATATTATTATTATAATACTTTGGCCAGTCTACTTTAGAGCTTGTGCGGGCGGGCCACAGTAAACAAGTAGTGATATTGGTAACAGGCTTTGAACAGAGGAAGGCGCTTTGATTAATTTAAAAATTGCTAATAAAACTGCGTGTCCGTTCGGGACGGACAATGTGCGAAATGCATTTCGGAGCTACCGAAGCGTGTCGCGTTGCTTTTCAATTAAAATGGACCGTTTCGTTTTACACACCCGGTCGTGCCGTTTTTATTGCAATTTTAGGTGTTGCTTGATGGCTGCTGCAACCATGGCGACAAGTACTCCCTTTGAACTATTTCCGGTACAGCGCTTCGAGTGGTGAATTTAAATGCATATTATTAGGGGTGGTAGGAAAATACTTTCTGTTTTTGTTTCTTTTCAATAAATTTAATTTCAAAATATTTTAAGTAAAGCCGTAAATTACGCTGGGCCGTTCTGGAATCTTCGGTAGTGTTGTGATCATTTCAAACAACTATCACTCGACACGAGTGCGTGATTCTTTTTAGCCTCGTTACAATATAAAATGTAACAATATACAATGAACAATATAAAATAAATGAACAATATATAAAAACTGACCCATTTTTATCATCGCCACGAGTCTGCCTGCAAAGTTTCAGGTCGATTGGATAGCGGGAAAGGGGTTGGAATCGATCCAAGTTTTCCGGCAGACAACGAACCACAGACGCTACGAGTTTAAAGAAAGGGGTTAATAAAAAATTATTAGTAAGTAATTGGGAAGCTTTAACAAATTAATAATAAAGTAAAATAAAGATAATTAAACCAATATACCCGATAAATAAGATACGAAGATAAAAAAAATGTTAAAAATATACATAATGTAAAAATATGTACCTATAATTAATACAGCATTTTTATACACAACTATATATCATCATCATCTTTGACACATCCTGCAAATTTATAATCAATGGCGATAATGATCCCGTAAAATAGCATATTTTAGGTCTGCTTCATGCAGCTTTTCCACTTGTTTTACGCACTTCACCCAATCTTCACTAGTGCACACGCGTATATTTTTTAAATAATAAAGAAGTGAACTATCGAGACAATGAGGGCAAAATTTTGGATGGCAGCCGTGCGGCCCAATTCTGCTTTGCAATGCTGGGTTGCACGGTTGCCTTTAGCATTAAAAAATGCCAACCTGGCGGCGAATGAGTAGGACCGATATAGGAGCTTTTGCTTATAAAACGGTCCTAGGTAAGCGGTGGGTCTGCCCTCATTGTTAGTGCACACGCGGGTAGCAAATTGTCAACAGAGCGTTTATGGTTTATTTATTACTGATATTATAATTTATGATCTCAGTCCTCAGTTTATTTGGGCCCGACTATAGTTGACTAAGGGCCGGTCTTATAAACGAGAGACCGAATATCCTTTAGTAAATCGACAATTAACGAACGGATTGCCATTCGATAGTAATTCCGACGCTCGTCTTATAAAACTTTTGTGACCGTCCTTAAGTATCGCAATATCGTACTGCTCTTGTCTATGATTTTAGAGCTGTCATTGTGAATTATGTCTCTTTTCTATGGGAACGAAACATGATTTCTATAAACATAACCTAAAATTTCTCGCTCGCTTTTTTTGCGATACTTCCCACAACACTACACTGGCAGCAGCCTTTGAAACCCCAACAAAGTCTGCAGCAGCTAATAATATTGATCCAAGAGCATAGAATCTCAAGGCAATAAGCAATTGTGTGGTTGGTGATAATGTCAGTTCCCTACGCGTGCGCCTTTTTAAATTTTGTACAACATCTTATAGAAGCTCTTAAGCAGAGCTTTTCGACAAGCGAAAACGGTAGATAAAATCTGCGTCATCTAAAATATTAAAATAATCCACTCGTATATCGAACACTCTTTGTCGTCGAGTTTGTTCTTCATCCGACGAATTTGAATACAATAATAGCTGGACATCGCTATGAAAACTTTTTTTCTTGAAAATGTAGCAGCAGTCAGAACGGTATATATGTACATGTTAAAAAAAGCATGAAACACAAATTGACAACGGACCTAACCTTAAAAAATAATACGTCAATCTGTCATACTTCAACTAACGGGCGGTAAACTGGTGGTTCGACTGTCGGTAAAATTTTACTAAAATTTGACTAACGGATAGTTATAAGACGAAGAAATGACGTTCTTATCAAAAAATTTTGGTTTATTTGGTCTGAAATTTAACTAACGGACGTTTATAAGACCGGCCCTAAATGTCTAAAAACAGATAGTCAAATGTCAGAGAAAGATTGATTGGGACTTTTTGGCAGCGGATTTCCCACGATCAAGATTCTGCCTGCACAAAGACGCGTAATTTGTAACCGCGGTCGTAACTCGACGCTTCTCCACGGTTACCGCAGGTCCGGCTCCCAATTAAAGTGTCCGGAGTCTGCCAGTTCACTGCGAGCAATAATTAATTCCGCAAACAATTTCGCCCGTTCGTTGATGATTGTGTTTATTAACTAAACACTGTTTCTCAGGTCTCTACGGTGAGTAATTTTCCTCCAGTGGATAGAATAATTCCGGTACAATTTTTTGCAAGGTTTCAGTTATTTTATTTGTTTTGTATGGGATGTTATTTATTTTATTTATTTATTGAAATTAACGGACATAGTCCAATAAAATATATTACATAACATGAAAAACATAAAATACAAGAGAATAAAAGTTATAGCAATTTAAAAGAAAAGCAAGGGCAAATGAAAAGTACTAATAAACAGAGATTGTTTGAATCTGGACAGACTAACACCAAATAGTTCTTTAGAATAAGCCTGCAGACTAATAATGTCGGCTACATTTCTCCCATCACAAGGTTGTGTCGCACATATAATTTATATTGTGCTGACCCTAACATTGATGCTGATATTCTTGCAAATACCTTATCTTCGTTCAAAAACTTACTCATACACAACATCCGTTTTCTAAACGATGACCTGAACCTATAGACCCATTAAATCAATTATTCATTAAATTCAGACACTAAATTTATAATACACATAAATGTACATGTAAAATATATTTAATTGCACATGTACATATTACTAGAGCGTGCCGAAGACACTTGTAATTGGGATAATGGGCATAGTCTTCACTATAATGTTTATTATCAGAGTATCATGTACTATTATCCTGTTAGTGTCTCTAATAAATAAAAAAAATAATATAAAAAAGAGGTCCAGATCCTGTCTTGAATTAATAAGACGACATAACCGTGACATGGGGGCATGGAATCCATAATTGTTTCTATGGTATTATTTTTAGAGGTTTATAATTTAAAAATGTAATAAAACATAAAAGTGGATCAAAAAAAATTGAAAATATGCTTTTATTCGCTCTCTTTGCATACATTCGTATACGATTTTTTAAAATCACCCATACAGTATTCAAATATTAAACGCGTCGTACGTCAACACTCTTTGAACCCGTAGCATAATTATGTTGAACGTTCTTTTTATCGAACCGTTTTTTCTAAACGATAGTGTCCTGAGATATTAGAAATATAAATTCTTAATAACCCTAATTGATAATTTGTTCCGACGCCCAATGGCAATGTTGAATCTTAATAAATTTGAAATCTGAACATTTTTTCATACTAATATTGCTGATTAAATTTTTAAGAGTTTTGAGGTAACAATCGCCAAAATAGCAGTCCTGTTATTTTCTAAATACGGCCGTTATTGTTTATATTAGAGCAATCAAACATAATAATTTCTTTGTCTGTATCTGTCTATCTGTCCGTCCGTAGCTTCGTGTAACGTCGGTAATTTCATTCGAATTCACGGCCAAAAAACAAATCAAACGGCCGGAGATGAAGCCAAACCCAAACTGGCTGCTCAACACAAGCTGCTACCGTCGCCTCTCCGTGTACCGCCAAAAATATAGTGTAAATATATACTAGGGCTTAGCGAAGACGCGAACCAATTTCCCGTCATTTTGACGGGTTACAGATAGTGTGCAGGATTATTTGGAAAACATTAATAACCTCGCAGGACTATATTGCCGCCTTGATTATGAGTCGAAAATGTTCAAGCAACCATGACTTTAATAGTTATGGAGATATGTGACATTTCAATTGAAATTTCTGCAGGGTTTTTATCATTTTATTTAACTTGCATGGAAACGAATGAATTTTTCGTAATCGATATAGGTTACTGTAATGATAGTCCAACTTTTTACAAAAAATAAGTAAGAAATATTGAAAAAAAAATGCAAACTTAAGTTGATGTCGCGTATCTCCATAAGTAATGATATTATATGGTCCTGCGAGGTTATTAATGTATTCTAAATTATCCTGTACATGTATTTACGTAGGCACTATTTTAAGATTAAATAAATAAATTTCGTATTCTCGAGTTCGAGATAAAAATGATAGTTCAACAACGCATCACCACAATTTTCGTGACAAATTTCCTCTCGGGGAAGCCTCTTAAAATACATATTTTATGTTTTAAAAAAATGACAAACTTCTGACGGATGATCCCATTTGTTCTCTGAGCCGTTTTAATAATTCACACACCTCTCGGCATTTTAAAGGAGATTGACTCATCTCAAGATTTCGCTGCCAGTAGTATGGGACGAGTACGACCGTAAATGTAGTTCTAAATTCCATTTTCAGAAATAGATTACCTCCGAAATGGCACGACGTAAAAGGATCTCTGTAAATAATACGAAATTGTTTTCACCACGTCAACGTTACTCCCATACTTTTATTATCAGGACAAAATTTGTCCACGGAATTACTTAGCTTCAGATATTTTTACTTGTTACTTATTTCTGTTTTGAGAATAAGGACACGTATTTATATGATCATTTTAATTTTGCAAAAACAGCAAACAAAAAATCTATACGGTCATCTTTTTTAATGGTTGATACTCTTTCTCCGAAACGTAAAATAAATCAAATCATTCGATATTTTAATCTGTTTAGAGCTACGCAAAAAATGTTCGAGATGTAGAAATTATGTTTGATACATAGTTACCTGTTGGGCCCCAAAGCTAAGAGAAATGAGCATTTAAATATAATAAATTTAGACACTTAATTTTTATAATTCGATTTTACTGAAATACTTTTTGTCAATTTAAATTTTGATTGACCATTTTTGTGCTTAATTATTTCCTAATCTAACCTATTTTAGTCGACACTTTCAGTTCAGGTATTTTTTTTTAATTGCTTAAATGGCCTCAGGTTTACGATAATAATTAAAAAAGAGGACCAAATATTGTCTCTGAATCCAAAATATTAATTGAGAATTCTTAAACATAATTACCGTGTTATCTTGAATGTAGTTCATATATAAATTATCCGTTTTTTTTTTAAATTTTGAAATTTAATTTACAACTAATATAGATGCAAAAATTAATGTAAAGATAAAACATAAAAACATTTATTTTAAAGTGTGCACATTTACAGTAGATCAATTACATTTCAGAGGATCAAATAATATTGTCTCATTAATAAGTACCTAACCTTAACCAAAAATAACATATATTTGGATGTCTAAGACTTTTGATGTATTCAAGATGGAATATAGTTCATATCTAAAAATAAATGACCAAAAATCGAAAACAATGTAGTTTCCATTTAAGAAAGACAATCGTATTAGTGTATGTAAGCCGTGCTAACGAGGCACATTGTTTCGTATTGTTTGTTTTAATATCCGTAAACACCAATACAACGAAACAATGTGCGTCGTACTCACGGTTTACACATACTAATTTGATTGTGTTTCTTTAAATGGAAAGAGGTCTACTTATCTCAAGGGAAATACAAAAAATATTTCAAATATGCCATCATAGCGATTATCGATAAAAAATTGAAATTCTACAATTTTTAAACAGGAATTGAAATATCTCTAAATCGAAAGCATGTTTCTCGTAAATCAAATACATATTTTTTTTAAATATACAGATTATCAACATTAAAATATATAAAAACGCTTTATATTATGTCCTTACCTGTGAAATTGCCATTTTATGTAGATAATTCACATATTTTTAATAAGAAGTACATATATACTTAATTAATCGAAATATTGGCCATTTTAATCGAAATGTTGTCGTTGCACTTTTGCCATTTTAATGGAAGCTCATTGAGGACTTTGCTATAGAAATCACGCGGACGGGCATCGATAAGTTCTTAAAAGCCTTTTCGCCGCCTCATCCGAATTAATGTTTTTCCCTTCTAAAAAGTTATCCAAATTCCGTAAAAAATGTAAATCAGTAGGTATCGTAAGGTGCAAGTAAGTGTTTCTAGTCGATGTTCCTGCAACTTTAATACGTTGTAGTGGAGAAATAGTGAACTTTAGCAATTGACAAGTCTCGGTTGTTTTATAACGAACTTGTCCATAATCGTTTTCAATTCTCGGTATAATTAAGGTTAAAAAATATTGATTGTATTATTGGTATGTATCTGCTTATATTATTTGATTAATTACACCTACATATTTCGGAAAAACCTTTCCATCGTCAGGGTGTTATATATATATGTCAAAATATCAAAATGAATAATGTCTTGTTTTTCTAAATTATTTTTAAATATAATTGCTGAAGTTCTTAATTACTCGCAATTATGGGAAAAATTTTTAGAATCGGCCTAGTAGTTAAATTTAATTTATTATTAATAATATTTTGTTTACTATTACATGCTTTACTAATTTCTAATGATTCTAAATTATTCAATATCAAACCAAAAATATTTAAATAAAGTAAATTAGAAAGTTCTAAATTTTTGTCAAAACCGCGTCATTTTCTAATAAATGATTTTCAAATTCAGAAAAACCATGATTATTCAGACATCTCAAATGCTCTTTAACTCTTACATTGAAATTTCGACCGGTTTTTCCAATATAAAACTATGTAATGTATGGAACCGAAACCATTAATCAATAAAATAATATAAGTAAAAGCATAAAAATAATACAATCAATATTTTTTTTAAATGTCAATCTATAATGTTGCCGAATCAATTGAAAAAAAAAAAAATAATAATTAAGTTTCATTGAAAGTAAAATTACCGCACAAGTCAAGATTGCGTGGGTCCAAGGTCAACGAGTCCAACGTGATAAGCGAGAGCTTCCGGCGCAGACGAATTAATTCGTTTTATTTTTACAGATTAGGGCTGAACGACCTGCCCCAGTCGGTGGCGTTCTTCACGTCCGTGGACGTCGACACGTCCCTCAGGAAGGAGGCTCACCTGGACTGCGTCACGCCCTCCAACCCCCACGGCCTGGCGGTGGGGTACGGGGTGCCCGCCGGCGAGGCTCTGGACATCAGGGCCACCCTGGAAAAGTGCCCCTCAGGGCTGGGGAAGCTGTACAAGGAGGAATCTAAGAAGATGAAGAATCGTTGATGCTCGTCGACGTCTGTTCTTTCAATAAAAAATATGACCTATTTTTTGTAATTTTATTTCAGAATCCCTGCGGCACGTCGGATGTTTGCGTGTGAGATTACTTTGATTGTCTATGACATTTTTTTTCTTTGTTCTTTAATAGAAGCTCTTAATAATGTCACGGAATCGCGGGTGTTGGAGTGCAAATGAAGCATTTAATTAATTAAAGCTTTAGTAAGTAATTAATATCATTGGACATGATATTATTTGATACACTCGAAATTAATTTAAGTGTTAGTAAGTAATTAATATCACTGGATACGATATTATTTATTACTGTTTTACTAAGTAATTAATATCATTGGATGCGTATACGGAGTACCGCTTTTTAATTCACACAAATTTCGATGAAAGTGACCGTCAAATCTATTTTAAACACTCATTGCATCCATTCATTGTATAATTTCGCAATAATCAAAATATGCAAAATAAGTATTGCATAAATAGAGCAAGAAAATAAGAGTATTCAGAAACATAGAAATAAAGCATAAACACAAATTATAAGCCAGCCGTAATATATAAAAAATGATCACAGAAGTGAAACATAAAAAAAAAAATGAAAAATCGTATTATTACAAAAATGCAAAGCCAATAATGAAATACATAAATATCGAGTATCCAGAAGCATAATATAGGAGAAGTACTAAAAGAAAACATATATAGCGCTAACATACACAAATATAGTTTTATGAAAAAGTGTTGTATAATTAATGAGTTGGAGAATAAGTCCGATTAACTTAACGAGTTATTATTATTATATAGTAAACATTTGCGAAATGGGATCAAGGTGCGCTACACTGCTGTGGTAGATATCAAATCGGAAACTTTGATATCAAAATATTATTTTTTGGTTAGTATAATACCGTTCCGTTTCCGTACATAATAATAAATTACATTAAGATCGTTGTCCGTCCGTAACTTCCTAGAATCCAATATCTGATCTCATTCCGTTTTCAAAATTAGTATGATTTCAAAATTGTTATTATATGAAACGAAAACATTGACTTTATGCTCTTTCATTTAAATACTCTGAATTAGATGTTTTTTTTTAAATTTTTTAGTTTAATATTTCATTTTAGTAAAACTTAAAACTTAGAAGTGCGTATGTCATTGGTATCGCTCATTAATCAAAATGTATATTTTTGTTACAATGTTCGTCACTAACGCTACTAGATGGGACAAATAATGATGAAGTGTATAAAAAGAGGTAAAAAAAAGGTATAATCTCTACGTAACAATGTCGTCACTACCAGATGGCTGAAATAATAGTGAGGCATAATGTAATAATGAGTTATAAGAAGCAAAAAAGTATAATTCTCAATTTCATAATGTCCATCACTAACGTCATCAAGACGCTACGCTACTCTAGATAGCGCTGTTCTCACAGCGTTGACTGGCAAACAGAATATATATAATAAAAGTACGTCATTCTTGACGGGCTAAAGCTGGTACTACACATGTTTCCACTGTATTCTATTCACTTTAAGTCAAAAAAGTTTATGCATTAGTTCTTATTTGTTGGGAAGTTTTCAGAATCACGATCCCGAACCCGATTACCGGTTTCTCGCGTTTTTTTTTTCACAAATCTTAATCACACAAGTTTACGGCATCCCTGGAATAGCGATGCTCTGGCCCCGGGATCGAAATTCAAAGAAAATAATAAAAAACGGGAAACGAGAAAAACTAATTGCAACACGTCGTGGCGTGTGCATTAACATTCCTGTCGGGTGGGCAACTTCCGCGAAGAAATCAATGCAAGATGCAGGAGCCGCAGAGTTGTAAAATCTACTTAACTGCCGCGGTACGTGTTTGGGGGGACTTCTAGCTCATGTCACCCAATTTAAATAGTCGGACCAGCGGAACTTTGAGTTGGAAAAAATATTAAAACCGCAAATAATCATGATTAATGATATCCATTTTAAATAATTGAATGTGATGGCGTCTCTAAAAAATTAAAACCGCCCTTTTTCACGGACAATTCAATTGAAAAACAATAAAAAATAATATGTCGAAAAACGTTAACAAATGACTGAAGTTTTTTAATTTTTTTTTTTATCTATTTATTTTCTACATAATTTTATTTTGAACAACACTAGCCCCAAAAAACGTTTTAAAGCGACGTTTGTCTGCAGGATCCATTTTTATAATTAATATTACAATATTATTACATTTAACATTTAAATTTTCACAATTAATATTTCAATATTATTACGTTGCATTTTTGAACAACACAAATAATAACATGATACAAATAATTTCACATGATACACTTCAATTCATTTTTTTTGTTTGTAAACTAGAATAACTCAGAAATATTGAAAAAAAAATGTTTCCGTATCGATATTTCATCCAAACTGTAAAGAATATTTTCTATTAAAAATTGAATATGCAAGACTCCCCCGAAGTTTTTGTTACTAGCTACGAGACACCCGGTATAAATTATAGTTTTTATTATACTTATCACATTAATTTAGTTGATCACTCTAGGCAGAGAAAAATTGGACACTTAGAAATCCGCAGATTGTGTAAATAATTATAAGTAATGTTTTTTTTTTTTAATTTTAAAAATTGCATATGGTAGTCATTCAATTATGTCCTGTAATGTATCCTCATCAGCCTTCAAAGGCTGTTCGGTTTGTGGTTCCATTGTCGTTGAATATACCCCAGATTGGAAATTCATAAACCGCATGGGGTTGGTTGAACTGTACTAGTTTGTCACCACAGTTGTCATTATTGCCTTTAAGTAATTCATAACATGAACAATCACGCAAATTCATTCTGTGTACAACCATTAAAACAATTTCGAATTCTTTATTAATAACCAGGATTAAATTTAACAATAACAAAATAGTAAATTTGAATAAAAACTGAAAAGAAAAAAAAAATCCAGTAGGTAGTCTAGAATTCTGTTAAGTAATATTGAATAACTACACCATTGAAATAGTTTCAAGATCGATACACACATAAAACAAATAAGAAATTCGCGGTACATGGCGACTTTAACAGTCACTGTTATTTATTTATTTCAAATTAGATTATTTCTTACTGTATAAGTATCGCTTTAGGTAACGGTCAAAATTATCATTCAAAGCAGTGAAATTCTTGGTTTGTCATTCGATTTTAAGAATCATATTGAATTGTATCATGATAATTATTTTTCACGTTAATAAGAACTATTATGCGATTATATAAGAACTTTATTACAGCTTTATTATAAGTATTGAAAATTTTAGTGAAAGTGGTTTCTAACCAACTTTAAATCGTTATAGATCCTAAATGGTCATTCGAAATAAAAAATGGTAAGAGAAACCTAATGATTTTCAAATACCAATTCAATGATACCCCACTTAATATATCTGTCTATACAGGGTTATTTGGGAAACATTAATAACCTTGCAGGATTATATGCCTGCTTTAATTATGAGTCAAAAATGTCCAAGCAACCATGATCTAATATCAATAGTTATGGAGATATGCAACATCTAAGTTTGCATTTTTTTCAACATTTCTCATTTATTTTTTGTAAAACATTAGACTAATATTACAGTAACTTGTATTGAATACGAAAAATTCAATCCCTTTAGTACAGGAGATGGGGCTTGAACTCCGGGCCAGCAAACCCGAACCGGTCGCCTAACGCATGTTACTACTGCCGCCTCTCCGTGGACCGCCAAAAATATACTATAAATATATACAAGGGCTTAGCAAACCAATGTTCCGTCATTTTTTACGGGTTACAGCTAGTAAAAATATTTTTGATGTATCTTTACTGTTAAATTCGATATAAATCAGTCGCTATATTTATTTTCTAAAATATATCTACGTTTTTAATGAGTTAGGGCAACTACATTATAGAAATAAATATCGTAAAGCGTGTGGAGCACTTTGGCCTTAAGGGGGAATACCTATCTACAAAGCGCGAAAAAAGGCAATTTTTGTGATTTTTTAAAAAGAAAACCTGTGAATTATGGTATCGGTATCATTTTTTTAACATTGCCGAAAAATTATTTGGTTTGAAAATTTTTGACAAAATGGCGGGCGTTTGAATTTAAAATAGCGTTTTCTAGGGAAAAATTCGGGTTCATTATACCGATAAAAAAAGTCACTTCAAAAAATCCTACGACAAAGACTGGATAATTATGTATAGAATAACCACTAGAAATTTCAAGTATATCGGTTCACTGGTTGCCGAGATATTTTGGTCACCGATTTTTAAAACATGGTTTCGAGTAAAACGCGTGTGAAAATTAAGCAATGAATAAATCACGAAATCTTTCAATTAAACCATCGATTCTACGTTCATAATATATGTCCTTCCTTTCTTAAAATTCCCATATCATCCAGCACTCTTCACAAACATAATAGAAACAGATGTTACGTTTCTATTTTGAAAGAGCCCAACTGGCAGCTACCTGCGTGTTGCTCGGCGCCGTATGGCACGGCGCGTAATCAACAGAAGGATGCCAGTATTATCAGCTTTTTTTTTTGTTTTTGTTATTTTTTAGAATTTTTCTTGAAATTTTCACCAGACATTCTTAGGTCTAGGTAGGTATTCCCTCTTAAGTGGTTTGAAACTTCGCTGAAATGCCTTTGCACGCACGCGAGAAAATTACGATCGCTTAATACTGGAGGGCGTAAAATATTATATGCAATTGAAAAACAGAACAACATAAATCACCTGTCAACTACGATTGGTTTATGCTTTCTGCAGTGGAAGTTTAATTATTAACTGCCAACTGCCACGGGATATATCATATTTGTATGTGGTCGGGTGAAGTACACCTCTTCAAATGTTTCTTCAATTCACTTCGAGTAGTTTAAACGAACAAACTCAGAATGAAAACTTTTCAATGTAACCACACAGTTACGTGCAAAAGTCCAGGGACACTATTTTTTTATTAAAAAAATAAATATTTTATATATATTGGTAACAGTTACAGAATCAAGGTTATTTCAAAATCTGTCTTCATCCTTATTGAACGTTAAATTTTTAAAAAAGAATTTCGGATAATTATGCATTAATCTAATATTTTCGATTATAATGTCACGGGGTCGCTGCGGCGGGAGACAAATAAAACACTTGAAATTAATTAAATTTTGTATTTATCGTGTGTGGATTACTTTATACTTGTCTTTCCAGAATATTCGCACGTTTGTGATGACACTTACTTTTGAACGCCCGGTAGGTACTCTCTTAATTCTGTGAGCAAAAGGAACAACCGAATGAGTAAAAAAATGCAGGTTTTCAGGACTGCCAAAACAAAAATTTGGGAATTCGTTTGTTTAAGAAATATCTCTTAAAGCCTTTATTATGTTTTACTCATTTTTGCACCATTTTTGTTTTTTGCACAAAACCGTAGAACCAAGTTGATTAATGTCACTGTTTCCAGCCAAATTATTCAAATATATAGGTAATTAATCATGTCGTTGGTCCTTTCTAAAAAAATAAAAAAATAATCGCATTTTATTTTATTTTCTGACTCATTTAATTTTTCCTTGCTAGATATGCATCTAAAGATGCTTACTTAACTCAATACTAGAATTTATTGACTCACACAGAAATTATACACGCCCACAGAAATTATCTCTGATCAACACGTGCACTGAATCCCCCTCTGTCTGTTTTACTCTTTCACCTCTGGTTTTGCTTCTGTTGCGTTTAGCAATTATGTCGCCCTTTAAATAGAAAATATCATTTCGCGAACTTTAGGGTATAATCGACCGACTTCTAAACCTTTCTCGTAGTTTCTAATTATACTTTCTTTCTAGTAATTAGTAATAACTCTTTAAACATCCAGATGTTTAGAAATCCTCGGTTTCGTGTAATTCCTTATGCTTCTAAATCTCATGAAAATAATATAACAAAAAATAATAATAAACGCCTGTGCTATGAAAAAAAGAACCAAATTGCTGGCCTGGAATTAAGCATGAACCTAGTGATAGTTAAACCGTTATTTTAACCAGTTATTTTCGTTATAGTTATTTGAGGATTGTATCTGATTATTGATGATTGATATCGTGATGATGAGTATCGATGATTGATAGCTAAGAATTGTTGTCTAGTACCGATGGTTGCCTGTCAAATTGCAAACAATCAGTTACCAATCATCGATGCAATCACACACAAATCTCAAATAACGGTTAGTGTGTCACCGGTTAAAATACCATCACTATTTGAAACCATGTCCTTTGGATCACTAGGCAAGTGTATTAATCACTAGATCAGCAAAAGCGTCAGATTGGTAACATTAATATTCTGACGATCTTCACCGTTCTTTTTTTTCCCTTCATAAATAGAAATAATCAAATATAATAATTTGTTTGTCTATCCATCCGCCTGTCTATCCCCGTAACTTCGTGTGTACCGTAATTTCGTACGAATTCACGGCTAAAAAAACGAAATTAAACTGCCGGAGATAGTGCTTGAACCCCTCTACGCATGTTGCTACGGCTGCCTTCTGTAGACCGTCAAAAAGAAACTATAAATATTTAACGGTAAATAGTTTCGGATATTTTATACGAACCGTATTTAATACAAACGGTTTGTATAAAATATTCCGAAACTATTCACACTTAAATATTTCTATCGACCGTAATAACAACCTTAACTCTTTAAAACTATAAATAGATACTACGCGAACCAATGTTCCATCATTTTTGACGGGTTACAGCTAGTGTATCCATAAATTTGCACAGCTATGTACACATATAAAATGTAATTCTGTACGATTGACTGATTCCTTGATCATGGAACACGAATTCTTTTCAGAAGAAACGCCCGAACGGCGACTTAATTTCCTATCTGCATTTTAATAGCTGTATTTTTTCTATTCCGATGCGAACTCTGCACCGAAGTTCATCGCATGTCTGAGAATTAATAAAAGACTGTCTCGAAAAGTTTTCGCGCCGAGTTTGACGAGCGATGGATAAAAATTTCGTAAAACATTTATACTGTAAAAGGCTTTGGAATTTTTCTCTTGAAGTTCAGCCCCCCAATATCAGCGCCTGCGAAGCTTTTGTAATATGCACAGTGGCGCGACTATGGATGGAATTGA